>CAUYTI010102567.1:0-56805 GCA_963575145.1 Galago senegalensis
GGAGGCAAGAGACTCGCTTGAGCCCAGGAGTTGGAGGTTGCTGTGAGCTGTAATGCCACAGCACTCTACCCAGGGGGACGGCTTGAGGCTCTGTCTCAAAAAAAAAAAAAAGAAACCTGTATCCATCAAAATATTTTAAGAATGAGATATAAATACAACCTTTAATAATATCTAATTTAAAAAAATTCCCAAAGAGACAGAAATCAATAGCTCTCACAAAAGGAAATTCTAAAGAATGCACTTTAGTTAAAAAGAAATGACACATATGGAAAGTTTATGAGTAAGAAGTAATAAGGAATGTGATAAAAGTGAGTGAAACTGGGAGATTTAAATAAAAAATGTTTTGCAAGTTTTTAAAACCTAATAAAGCACCAACATTCTGAAAATAAAGAAAATAAATTGGGAGAGTTGGACAGAATTAAAGCTCTATGCTCCATATATTATTCAGAAACAGGACAAATTTTTGGATTAACTCTATAGTTGATAGAAAAGATGAAAAAAATTAGATGATATTTACAGCAGACAAATGTAAAAAGAAAATCTGGAGAAAGATTGAAAGTGCAAAGATAGGAAAAGACCTAACATACAAAAGGATACCTGTATACTTCTTAATATTGAACAAAATAGCATTTAAGTATTTATTTTAAAAAAAATTTTTTTAGACAGTCTTACTCTGTTGCCCTTGGTAGAGTGCCATGTCATCATCATAGCTCACAGAAACTTCAAACTTTTGGGCTCAAGTGATCCTCTTGCCTCAGCCTCTTGAGTAGCTGGGACTACAGGCACCTACCACCAATGCTCAGCTAGTTTTTTCTATTTTTAGTAGAGCTGGAGGTCTTGCTCTTGCTCAGACTGGTCTCGAACTCCTGAGCTCAGGCAATCCACCTGCCTTGACCTTCCAGAGTGCTAGGATTACAGAAGTGAGCTACCATGCCCAGCCTATGCATTTAAGTTTAAAACAAAAATTATTATAAGGAAAAATAGGTCACTTTATAATGATAACTTGGATCATTTATAATTAGTATGTATGATTATAAAATATGGAAGTAAAATCAAACAATAGGATATAAAACTGGAGAGATGTTAAGTAAAATTAACATATTCCATAAATTCAGAGGAAATATAAGTTAATATTAGATATTGATAGCTTAAAATTTTACTGTCCTCATTTCTAGAGTGAAAACGAATAGAAAAAGGGTTAAAAACTAGTGGGGAGGAAAAGAAAATAAAAAGGAACATTAACTTTACCCAGAAATCGTTAAAGAAAGGGGAAAAAAAGAAAATCAGAGAAAACATAAACATAAATCATGTTAAACAATGGCCAATTTCAAGGCAAACACAATAACAATGAAGTTAAGATGAAGTGGACCTGAGAATTTCTGCTCTTGGAGAGGAGTCAGTAAGTTATAGAAGACCAATGCCCTTCATGCAAAATGTAGAAAAACTTGACTTTATTAAAATAATATTTTGAAGGCATTAGAGAACCACTGGTACCATAAGAGTTGATATGAGAGATAGAGATAAGAGACAGAGACAGAGATAGAGATAGAGATAGAAGGCTTTCTGTTTCTGGAGTAGGCAGACTTGGCCCAGAAAATAAGACTCCCTCCGGGTAAATGAAGCAGCAAAACTAGCAGAGATTCTATCATTCACGTAGAGTGAAAATTACAAATTGGAACTTTAGGTGCCCCCAAAATTTCAGTTTCCCCTGTGGAACCTTGGAAGACTAAAGCTGTAGGAAAAGCTGGAATACTCAGTTAAAACTGAGCACTTTTGGTGCTTAGGAAACAGACATATAGTTATAAATAGCCTACCTCAAGCACACAGATGGTCTCCCCCTTGACATATTAGAGAACTGTCTGAGTCAGTAGGCTGCACAGCAGAGTTTGGAAACTCTAAAGAGCAGAGAGGAAATTTTCAAATTTGTTTTTTTAGAGCTGAGGATATTACAACCCATTAGACCCTGAAGCAAAAGCCTGGAGGGCTACTCATGAAAATAGAGACAGACTAAATGTAGGTGGAAACATTACTAATATTGAAACCTAGCCCTGAACCAACTTAATAGCTTATGGGATCAAATTAATCAGATCCTTATTCTATTTGCTATCTGGAGAAAGGGAGAACCTTTTGGGATTGAAAATAACATCACTTAGAGATGCTAATATCCATTTTGCCCAATGTCTGGCATGCAGTAAAAATAACATACCATAAAATGAAATCTATAAGCAATGGAAAAAAATATGATAAAATCAGTGTAGTGGGGCAGACTCTAAAGTGACCCCAATAATCTATAATTTCTGGTGTTCAGGCTCCTGAGTTCCCTTTGAGTGTGGAATGCCCTTGACTTATTTATAGAATATGATAAAGGCAGGCCAGGTAGAAGGGCTCACACCTCTAATCCTAGCACTCTGGGAGGCCCAGGCAAGAAGATGGCTTGAACTTAGGAGTTCAAGACCAGCCTGAGCAAGAGAGAGACCTCCATCCCCTATCTCTAAATAAAAGTAAAAATATTAGCTGAGTGTTGTGGCATGTTCCTATAGTGCCAGCTACTAAGGAGGCTGAGGCAGGAGGATCGCTTAAACCTAGGAGTCCGAGGTTGCTAAACTACTCTGAGGTCACAGCACTCTAGCTGGGGCCACCAAGTGAAAGTCTGTCTCAAAAAAAAAAAAAGAACATGACAAAGGCAATAGGCTACCATTTCTGTGTGGATATAAGAGCTCATTTAGAGATTTGAGCTAGAGATTCACCTGGCTTCAAGTAAATGGCCAGTTTGAGCAGACTCCAGGAACTGAAGGGGACGTCCAACAAATGGCAAGACACTGAAGATGTAAGTCCTACAGTTTCAAGGAAATAAATTCTGCCCAGAATCTGAGTGAGCCTGGTAAGTGACTTCCCCTCAGTCAAATCTCCAGATTAGAACACACCCTGGGCACATCTTGAAATTCTTATAACACACTCTGTTATAAGCAGCTTTGTGGGACCCTAAGCCAGGAGTGTCCAACCTTTTTTTTCTCTATTGCACATTGGAAGAGTAAGAGTTATGATGGGTTGCATGTTAAATACACAAACACTAATGAAAGCTGATTAGCAAAAAAGAAAAAAAAGTCTGTATACCACCACACCAGTGCCACCACAGGTAAGCAAAACCAGCATCTGGCACAGATTGTACATAGCTGCTAGAGAGCCCAGCTAAGCTACACCCCGACTTATGACACATAGAAACTTTGTGATAATAAATGTATGTTGTCTTAAGCTGCTAAAATTGTCGTAATTTGTTATGCTACATGGAAAAATGATACAAGACATGCAGATGATCTAAACATTGGAATTAAGAGAAAAATCCCTCGAAAAAGTAATTTTATATGGAGGAAGGACTTTACAGACACATTTGAGTTAAGGATCTTGAGATGACAAGATTATCATGGGTTGTCTGGGTGGGCCCATGCAGTCACAATAATCCTCATAAGAGGAAGGCAAATGTGTAACAGAAAAAGGAGACATGATGATAGAAATAATAGTAGGAGTAATACATTTCAAAGAAGGAGGCAGAGACCAGGAGCCAAGGAATGCTGGCAGCCTATAGAAGCCAAAAGGGCAAAGGAAACACATTTTCTTCTAAAGACTTCAAAAGCAATGCTGCTCTTCTGCCACCTTGATTTTAGCCTATATGATCTACTTTGAACTTCTTCTTAAAAAGAATATCAGCTACTAGGGAAATAAAATGTATAAGATTCAGCTAACTTGGAATGGACATAGGTTAATTTGTTGGTCTTATGAGGATTTGCTGCTATTTATCAGTATCTTTAAAAAAGATTAGTTAACTAACAGATTATTAAATAGATAATAGATGATAGATAGGTAGATAGATAGATGATTGATAGGTTTGTGTCACATATAATGTTAAGGATCTCTGATGAAAATAAAGAGTCTAAAGAGTCTAAAGTGATGGGTAAAGAGTTGGAAGAGTTGACACTAGTGACATTTAGAAAGGGCTTTAGCAAAGATATTTTGAAATAACCTCAGTAGGAAGCTTTTATGGTAAAAGAAGACAAAATATAGTTAGTAGGGGAAGAAATCCTAGGGAGTGTTATTGGCATGAAATGGAAAATAATGCTGCACCAAAGTCCCTATCAACATTAATTATCATGTGCCTTGGTAAGGAAGTTGTGATGTCTTCAAGACAAATATAATTAATTGCATTAGAAATCTGTACCGCGGCTAACTATGTAGAGATGTGGTCTTGAAAGTGTGTCTGGAAAGGCAGTTTGTTTGGGATATAAATAATATAGAGAAAACTAACATAGAACTGGCTTAAACAATAAAGTGCCATATTCTTTTTCTGGATCCTACAGCAGATACGCCATAGAAGTAAGAAAGAGGTTTACAGATTGCAAACACAGTGGAAAACATGTGAGAAACCCGTATAGAAACATAAGATAGTTGCATAACCTTGGGCGGCACTGTGGCTGAAAGGAGTAGGGCGCCAGCCCCATATGCCAGAGGTGGCAGGTTCAAACCCAGCACTGGCCAAAAACTGAAAGAAAAAAAAAAGATAGTTGCATAACCCAGGAAATGAAATGAAATAGAGCCAAAGAGAGGGTTCTGATGTACCCTGTTTTCTTTAACAATTGCCCTGTTCTGTCCATGTCTATCCTATCAGTATTGTGAGAAAGAACTCCAGCAGCGTCTATCTGGCAGCAGCAGCCATTGTTGGGCAAAATCAGGGTAACCCTAGAGGCAGCCTGGAATGAAACATCAATACCAGTGTCTGTGAGGAGAGGAAGAAATTTCTAAGTGTTTCATTCTTATTCCTCTTCCAATTAAGAATTCTATTCTTAATTCCACTTTCTTTGCTCACTAATTGCAATAGAGTGTAGCAATTCCAAAACCCAGTAGTATTGGGGTGGATGAAAGGAAGAAACTATACCTTCATTAAAGTGGTAAAGTGGTGCTGAGCCACCCAGAAACAAAATGTGGAGTGATAAGACCAGAGACTCTCTATATTGGGTCATGTCTCAATCCCTAAAGCTGCCTGCAGAAAGGCAAGCTGGGAGATGATATTTGCCCTTCACCACTCCCACGGACACATATGGCCAGCCAAGGTAGCAGATACACCCAGGGACAAGTGACAAGCTGTCTGAGGCACTCAGAAGCTTTATTAACAAAAATAACAATAAAGCAAGTAAACTACATTACAGAATTAATGGCAGAAAAAGGAAAATGAAAATAAACGTTGAAATATACTCCCAAGGGCTATTGAATCGGTAAAGCAAGAACAATCAATCATGAAAAGGAAGAAATTTTTAGATAGGAAAAATATAGTATTTGGTGTAAACAAGGATTCAAGAGATACGTTGCACAGAGAATGAAGCTATGAAAAAGTAAGTTAGGGAACTATCTGAGCAAGTCTATGCAGGCTTTGAGGGTACAGCTGGGGTGACGGTCCTTAGGAAGGAGAGGAGGCCAGTCCTGGGATTGAGAAGAACTTTTGTTATAAGGAAAGAGCAGAAAGGAGTCTGCCCAGAAGTCAGCTCCTGGTCACACAGCTCCAAGGGGCTTTTATTGACCTTACCTGTGTAGTTGGAATGTGGGAGGAGTTTGCTAGGGGAGTCATTCTCTTCTGCAGGGGGACCAATCTTTGTACCCCGGGTTAATCTTGGAGGCACTCCCATCTACAGAAGGAAAGATCTTCTCACCAAGGGCTAAGCTTTGGTGCCGGTTGGGGCAAAGGAGGAAACTTACTGTCCTGTTTTCTCCCTGGAATACTGCCCTTGAAACATTCCAGGAGTGTTGTGTGGGGATCTGCTGTGATCATGCCGTTTGGTTTCTGGACTATTTTCTTTAACTAGCTGTCTTCCCCAAATGGCTATACTCTTGTTAGGGCTGGGAGGATTTCTTCCCCATAGTCTAGAAACTCTCTTAGAATGTATGATGGAAAAATAATAAAAAGGAAAATATGAAATAAAAGAGATAGAGTAGATAGAAAAGAAGTACTGTCATCTATGTAAAAGCAGACAAATGAGGGGAAAGATACTTTGAAAAATACTAATAAATATTTTCCAGGATTATAAAAACTGTAAGGCCTCAGATTGAAGTGGGTCCTGGAGTGTTACATAAGGCAGTGAACAAACATTCCACATCTGGTCACATTTAAATAAAATCTGGGAACAACAAGAACATTCCAAAACTTTTCAGATAGAAAAGATGAGTGATCAGAAACCAGTGATCTCTTCCCAAGAGTTCCCCAAGGTCAGAGTTCCTAGAAACACCCTACCTGTAATCCTGACCTACACTAGAGAAGAACCCCGGGCAGTACTCCAGGCTCACTTCCCCATCGCAGCTTTCCTGGAGCAGCATGAACTCCAGAGGTGGCTGCAAGACTAGCTACACCACCCATCCCACCACCTCCAGTCATGCCAGACAGCCAGCTTGCCGGGCCCGTTGATGTCAATGCCAGTGTTTGTGGACCATGCAAAACAACCAAGTGAGTGCACAGGGCTTGCTAGGGGTGTGAGGAGGTTCCTGGGCTCAGGGTGCTTGCCTGTGCCCTCTGTTTTTGCCCATAGGGACAAAGATAGAAAGTTCAGGCAGACTGCTTGTCTAGGGGTAGGGGACACTTTAACAGTCTGGGTAAGGAACTCATTAAGCACAAAGCAATTTTAGGGCACCCAGTAGAGAGACCCACAGAGGTTGCTGCTGCTGCTCCTACTGATGCTACTGATGTCAAGTGCCTGGGACCAGGTGCCAGGGGAGTTGGAGTCAAGAACCGTCATTGTCAGGTCTGCCAACCTGCCAGCCAGTTTCTCAAGTCAGACACCTCCTACTCCCTATAGAGGCCTAGGGATCTGTAAGGCCCTCCAGCTCCCCATCACTCCCTATCCCCTGCACTTATCTTCCCTTGGTGGCTCCTCTTTGTATTCCCGTCTCCATCTCATCTCACATCTGTCCCAAGTTTTCTGAATGATGACAAAGGATTAAGAGATGTTCCTGTCCCCATCTTGATCATTTAGTCTGCAGTTGTGACTTCCTCTGCTGTATACGATGGCAAAACTCTTCTCCCAGAGCCACTAGGCATCTCCCAAGATCCCCTGAAAGACGTATGTTTCCAGGCTTGGCTGGTTTTTCTCCTGGAACTGTTGGGCCCAAGAGAGACTCTGGCCAATCACTGCAGTCCTGATTACTGAAGACCCAGGAGGAAGGGGCAACCCTAGCTCCCTACCTGGAATGGCCTTCCTTGGGCACCTAGACTGCCACATCACTACTATGGCTTTCAGCCCCTTCCCTGCCCTGGCCAAGTCTGGGAAAGGAGAGAAAAGCAAGAGAACTCTGTCCTAACCCCTGTCATCCCTCCTTTGGCTAGCGGATCCAAGCCAGCTAAGAAGTAGGCTCACAGTTTGCCATGAAGGGCTTCAACAATAAACTGATCCTGAAGGTGGTGGGAAAGCATATGCCATAAGACCTACATCAGCACCTTGAGGGCCTCCCTGCATAAGCTGACCAAGCCATCCACCCTGATACCTCAGCTGCTCTGAGGGTCCACTGGTCTGAGAATTTTTCTTTGACTCAATCCAAAGCTCTTTACCTATGCGCTAGCCTACTGCCATACCTGCAGCTGCACTGCCCTGATGAAGTTGGTCAGGATGTCCTATAGGAGGAGTTGGCTTATTGGGACCTGGAGGAGGTACCACTGGCACCTTGTTCCTGGCTCAAGTTAAGTGACAGGGAGACCTTCCTAACTAGGGGGAATGCCCAGGTGGATGAACACATTCTGATGAACACCATTGAAGGGTAGGAACTGGGGAATGCTTGGAAATCATGGCTCTAGGTGCTTCTTGACAAACCCTGGTCTTCCCTAGGGGCTGAGGTAACTTGTTAACAGCGTGTAGCACCATGCTGGATACTTCAAAGGACCCTGCCAAATTGCCTCAATGGTAACACATTTGGCATGTGCTTGGGACCTAAATCTACAGCTCCCTGAAGACAATTTGAGGACATCCCCCCAAAAGGAGGGCAAAAATGGGTGGGAATATAGTTAGAAAAGTGAGGGTGGCTGGTGTATAAGGGGTACTTCTGGCATGCCTTTTCCCCTCAGGGCCTTACCCTGATCTCCACACTTTTTGCCATGTATGCCCTGGTCATCTTCCAGGAGAAGAAGGTCCAGCTATATTACTTCTTTGCCAACTTCACTCCTATGGGACAGGGGATGGGGTGTGGGAACACCAGCAGCAGCAGCCACTGCTATGGCAGGACAATGGTCTTGTTTACTGCCATGCCCCCTACCTGCTCTACCTGAAACTGCTCTGTGCCCCTTGGTTTGGAACTGAGCTCTTTGCTTGGGCCATTTCCTGCCCTGATAAGTTGTGCTTTCTTATGTAGCCCTCTCAATCTAGCTGATATCTTCTGGTTGTTCCCTGTGTTGGTGGAATTGCTGGTGGGTGACAAGGCTGAACAGCAGCACCATCTTATCCTAACCCTTAGGGCTAATCATTCTCTCTATGTCCTTAAACTGTTTCATCTCATTGGCTTCCTTGGAAAGTCCCTGGCCCTGAGTCTCCTGGTTTGTACTCTCTATTCTTCCAGAAAAGAGGTACATGCCTTTCTGCTGATTTTGGTGGCTGCAATCTTATTGTTTGGCTCGCTCTTTCTCTATGGGGAGATCTTGGGCATGTCCACTCCAGGTTAGAGTGAGCTCCACTTGGAGACATCTTTACATGTCTCTGGTGTACTGTCATAATTCTCACTATTGTTAGATATGGAGATGTCTCTGCTCTGGGCCAGGTCACTGCTGTTGTTACAGCCACCATGGGCATGTGTGTCAGTATCTTGCTGGTGCCCATGCTTCTGATTTGCTTCCAGAAATATTATGTTGCAGCCCTGGCTTGGCAGAAACTAAGGCCCAGTGGGGTCCTACAATGGGTTCATTGGTCAAAATGGGTAGACCCTACATTCTCTTCCTTCCTTTTGCCAGTTTCTATTTATAGATAAGAATTTCTGGCTTTGGAATAGGCAAAGAATCCTTCAGGAGGAGTCACAGATCACAGCAGTTCCTGTTAGTCAGAATCAGCTAACCATGACTTGTAGGTCAGACTCTTCCCTATGCTCAAACAGGCACCCTGGAGGAAAGGGTGTAAGGCAAGGCTAGCTAGGTATAAGCTTTCTCCTGCCACACTCAAGGCCTTCTCTTGATCCTAGAGTGAACAAGAAGCATAGAGGGTAGTTCTTCTTAGATTGGTGCTATATCTGCCTCTGACCCAGCTCTTGCCTCCTATGATCCCCCAGAATAGACCTTAGTCTACATAGGGAACTTTTGAGTGATGGCAGGTGTAGGATATCAACATCAGTTGCCTGTGGGTACTATGTATTAGTATGGTGATTGGCTGTGGATATCAATGGCAATTGTCTGTGACAGCAACAGGTTATAGGTATTGATGATGATTGGTACCTTTGGTGCCCAGACATAGCCAGATTATAGCATTGCTCCCTATACTGCTCTGTAACAAATGCCCTTTAGAGCCATAAGAAGATCCTGGAAGATTCTCAGAAGATTTCAAGAGAAGGGGCATCCTCTGATTTCAAATCAAGCCAATAGGTTGTCCAAAGAAGCAGACCAAGACAGAGCTGAGCTGGGAGGTTGAAGTGATCCCTCACTCTTGCTAAAGCTGTGAGCATAATTCTGTTTACAAAACATTTAAATAAAATATCTTTTGAAGTCTGCAAAAAAAAAAAAAAGATGAGTGATCAAGAATCAGATTCCATCAGACTTACCTAAACTTACCTGAATTCTTCTTTTTTTTTTTTTGCCATCTTAACCATATTTTAAGATTGTTTTTATTATGGAAAAATATAAAAGATTCTGCTTTTGGTTCTTGTGGACATATATCCCAAAGTAGGATATCTTTGCTACATGAATGGTACCTCAATAAAGGTAAACACAGCAGGCACATCTCTCCAATATACAGATTTACTTTCTTTTGGATATATACGCTGTAATGTAATCACTGGATCATATGGTGGTTCTATTTTTAGTTTTTTGAAGAACAGCCATACTGTTTTCTGTGATAGCTGTACATTTTACATTCCCACCAACACTCTTTTTCCAGTGTTCCTCTTTTTCCACATCTTCGCTGGCATCTGTTATTTGTCATCGTTTCTACAACATCCATTTTAACTGGGGTGAGAGGATATCTCATTATGGGTTTGGTTTTCATTCCTCTGATGATTACTGAGACTGAGCATATTTTATATACTTCTTGGCCATTTGCATATCTTCTCTTGAGAAATGTCTCTTCAGATCTCTTGCCCATTTTTCAGTTGGATTATTTGCTGTTTTTCTGCTGAGCTGTTTGAGTTCCAGGATATATCCTGTCCTAGTTATTAATCTCTTGCTAGATGAATAGTTTGCAAATATTTTCTCCCGTTCTGTCTCTTCACTCTGTTGCTTGTTTCCTTCGCCATGCAGAAGTGATATGATCTCATTTGCCTATTTTTGATTCTTTTGCTTGTGTTTTTGAGGTCTAACCCCAAAAATCTTTGCCCCGAGTGATGTTGTGAAGGATTTCCCCAATGTTCTTCTGGACATCACTGGGCATCAAATATTTTGTTTTCTTGTTTCTCCCATAGCCAATGTTGAGCATCAAGATCTGACCCTGGAATCTCTATGCGAAATAATTTTGCACATCATAAAGTCAGAATGGTAGATCAAAGGGGAGAACAACTCAAACTCCTGACCTCAAGCATTCTTCTCACCATGGCTTTGCAAACTGCTAGGATTACAGATATGACTCACCAGGCCCAGTCTGATTTTCAAAGGATTTATTATGAAAAATCTAGGAATAATCACCTTCTGAACACCAGCACCAATATTTCCATTGTCCATTGGTTTGGCAACTGGAGGTTTATTGGCTCAGGGCAATAACCCTGTCAAATAAAGGATGAGTGAGAGGTAAGTTTCCTTTTCAGAATGAGAGAAGGAAAATTGTGAAGTTGAAGGTAGGAAACAAGTGTCAAAGCTTCATAAGAAATTTGGAAGATGAGGGTCTAAAAGTTTATTCCTCTATCAAAGTGAATAGGTTGAAAAGTCTTTTTGTAACTAGCATTGCAGTTTGAAGATGACTGCTTTATGTTGTTTGACCTTCTCATGTATCAAGGTAATTATCTGAACAATTTGTTCTCAAATTTTTGTTGAGCATTGACCATGTGTAAGGCACTGGTCTAGCAGCTTGAGATATAGACACGAGCAAGATTAAGAGATGAGGATTATCTGTACACGATAGTGGGGCAATAAGTCAATTTATATGGACTATAAATAAGTCGATAATTCAGAAATAGAGCAAATACATAGTTAAAATAGCTTCTAAGAGTTTAAGTGATAGGAAGAAAATAATACAAAGTAGAACACAGAGTGCTCTGCATGGGTCAAGGAGTATCTTTAAGGAGATGACATTTGAGGCAAAGATACAGTAAACGAGCACTTGGGACTAAGACAGGCTGATGATTTGGGGAGGTCTTTATGGTTAAAGAATGCCTCTATGAAGAATTAACATATGGCCTATGTACCCAAGAAAAGAAATGGAGAAGAACTTTCTAAACAAAAATACACCAAAGAGAGACTGATCAGATTGTCCCAGTTTGCTCTGGACTTTCTTGATTTTAGCTCTCTAATTCCCATATCCTAGGAAGCCCCTCAGTCCCAGGAAAACCAAGATGTTGGTCCCCCTAACTGGATGTCTACAACCTAATAGCATCTGAGGTCTACTGAATGGTCAGTGGTCTGATGGCCAATATCCAAACAATAGCCATAGTCAGTGACTACTTGTGTAGAACACATCAAAAGTATTCAAGGAACAAATCCTAATTCTGAGATACCGAGGCGTGTGATATGGTGGCTTTCAGTAGCACTCCAGTTTTAGCCCAATTTGTTAATAGATAATCAATCTTATAGTTAATAACTGTTTCTCTGTGTTATTAGAGAGGAAACTCAGTGACCTGTCTGTTGCTATACAAAGAGCCCTTACATGCATACAGACACACAAAGCCAGAGATACAGTGCACACAGCTGGCATTCCCAAATAAAGCAGAGACCTAAAGAAGGAAGCTATGAGTCTGGAATAGTTGGTAATTGGACTTTTAAGTGGAAAGAACATTGGAAACATAAGTAGAATTTGAGACTTAGCTTTTAATTTATCACTATGTGCTCTCAAGGCGAGTCCCACTTTTATTTTTGTCTAGTGAGATTAGTGTTTGTGCTGGATGAAAAAATTAGTTTCTAACTCTAACTGGGTTAGTTACCAGCTACAGCCTTATACAAAATTTGACATTATGACATAGAAAAGGATTTGAAGCCAGAAGTTACAATAAAAAGTGGAAGGTAAGGAAAGGACCCTTGGCTGGAACTTCCTACATGCCTTTATATGTTCTTCCATATATGATAATCGTGGTGGACCAAGTATTACTAAAGTCAAAGTTCTTGTTTCAGTCATGAGAGGCAGCCCCAGTGGTCCTCTTCTTCTTCTTTTTTTGGCATAGAAAAATGCATAGGCACACAATTGTTCACTTGAGATCAAAATTAGTCCATATATTTTAATATATCAGAGGAAGACAAAGAATTTAAGCCTGATTAAGAGAATCCTTCGATCTTCTATACACTTCTGCCTACATACACATCTCTAGTTGTAAGGCAACTGTCTTGCCTCTGGTTGTGGTAGAAGTGATTATGCCCATCTCTACCATCATCCAATCTCTAAAAGAACCATCCTGTGAAATTAGATCGGTAGAATTAGCTCCGTGGATATTGTTTACAGCAATATTTCTTCTTGTCCCATAACCAGAAGTAAATGTTAATTAATGTCAACAACAGCCAGGTCATTGCGAAAGGTGGGTAAAGAAAACGTTTCATCTACACTATTTTTTGTGGTCTCACTTGGATCATATGTCACCATATCATTCAATCCAGGATGTGGAGCCGCAGTAAAAAATTCCAAATAGCTATAATCAGGGTTTCCCTCCTTGTCAGATTTTATAGGAAGCGGTGGCCGTCGAGTGATATCAAATGCTAGTTCTGTGCGGATGCAGCATGACATCTTGTTCCTACAAAGAAGTATGTACCTTTCAGTATATAAACATCGTATTCTGCAGTATCCTAAATTATTCTTCCAGCACTGCTGGGGTCCAAAGATAGCTGCAAGGAACAAAAAAATAGGTCAAATATTTAACTCTAGCATCAACAAATCAACTTTCATTTAAAAATTTACTACTACTACCACTGCCATCAAGATTAGTATGATGGCAAATACTCTTGTTTGCCATCAAGAAAGCAGTTAAAATTGTGACGTGCCAATCAAAGAAATTGGGTAGAAGGAAGGGGTGGAAGAGAGAGAGAAATACAAAGAAAGACAGAGAGGGCAGACATACTTAGAGTGGATATTAAACCTAAATAAAAGAATGAAAATGAGCCGCCAACCGGTTACATAGGAGACACATATTGTTTTAGGAAGGAAGCAACAAATAGTCTTAGTGTTGAGGAAACTCCTTAGTGTATTTATGAGACTTAAGGAAATCTGACAAACCTGAAGTGAAATGTGCAAAGAGCAAAAAATCCCAAGATGAAATGAGCTAAAAGTAGTAGGGTCATATTTACCAGTCCCTTGGGGGTACTAACTGCTTTTTAAATACATATATATATTACGCTCATTGAATCACTTATGTTTTAGATTAATTAGGATTCCAAGTGAAGATTAGGGAGAGAAAGCGTGCAAGAGGGTTGTTCTCCTCCCCAACCCAGATAAGTCATATGGTGGCTGAACTGAGGCTGTGAGAATTATTGTAGACAGAATAGGACAGATTTAAGACATTGACTGGACAGAACAGGTCAGAAGAAAACGGATAAATCAAAGTGAATTTCTAGATTTCTAAATTAAAGTAGAGGTGGTGAGAGATACTCAACAATAGTAAAAACAGAGGAAAGAACAAGACTTGAAGGAAGAGGAGGGCTCTTGAGGTGGGCTCAAGGATTTATCTGGGAGACATTCCAAGGATGTCAAGAAGGCAGTCGGATATACCTGTGCAATCTCAGAAGAAAAGTTTTGACTCTAGATGTAAATTTGGAATCAAAGCTATGGAAATGAAGGAATAATATGAGAAAAAAGGGGGCCAGAATTAAATTTTGGTAAGTTTTAATATTTAGAGATAAGGTAAGAGAAAAAGGCTTTATAAACTACCAGATGAGTCAGAGCGGTCTTACTCTGTTGCCCTGGGTAGGGGGCTGTGGTGTCATCATAGCTCACAGCAACCTCAAACTCTTGGGCTTGATCAATCCTCTTGCCTCAGCTTCCCTAGTAGCTGGGACTAAAGGTTCCTGCTACTGCACCTGCTTGGTTTTTCTATTTTTAGTGGAGATGGGGTCTTGCTCTTGCTGAGACTGGTCTTGAACTCCTGAGCTCAAGCAATCCAACCTCTGTGGCCTCCTAGAGTGCTAGGATTATAGGCATGAGCCACCAAGCCTGGCAATCACAAGATTTTGAATCACCTTATTCTGTTTCTCACATGCATCACTTCCTACTTCTTTTTAATCATTTCTCCCAGACTTAAAATTAGGCTATAGCCACACACATCCTGTGCCCTTACTATGTTGCAAGCACCATCCTAGGCCCTTAAGATATGTCTGAGAACTAAATGGACACAGTCACATTGGAAATTACTTTCTGGCAGGGAAGGACAGGCAATGACAAATAAACACATTAGGCCAGTGAGGTGGCTGACACCTGTAATCCTATCACTCTGGAAGACCAAGGTGGGTGGATCACTTGAGCTCAGGAGTTCGAGACCAGTCTGAGCAAGAGTGAGACCCCGTGTCTACTAAAAAATTGAAAATCCAGCTGAGCAATATGGCAGGCACCTGTACTCCCAGCTTCCGAGGAGGCTGAGGCAAGAGGATCTCTTTAGCCCAGGAGTTTGAGGTTGCTGTGAGTTATGACATCATGACACTCAACCCTAGGGCTACAAGAATGAGACTCTTCTCAAAAAAAAAAAAAGTACATTATTTTGTATATGAGAAGGTGATAAATGGTTTGCAGAAAAAAGGAAGAATAGATTTAAGGATAATTGAAGGATCATAGGGGCAGAATGCAGTTGATTAAACATAAATGTGCATGGCTGACAGTTAAACCACTTGAAGGAAGCAAAGAAATTCGTCAAACCAGTATCTGAGGCAAGTGCCTTCTAAGCACAGGGAACGAACAGAGCTCTATGTGTTGAGTGGGTCTAGGGTCTAGCATGTTTGAGGAGCAGCGCTGTAGCCCCTGTGACTGTAAGTGGAGTTAACAAGGATTATGATGGTACCAGAGGACGTGAGACAGGTCATAAGGGCCAGATTCCGTAGGGCCAGGTGGGTCACTTAGAGGACGCTGGTTATTGCTCTGAGGGAAGAGGGGGCCATCGCAGAGTTTTGAGCAGAAAAATTACATGACCTGACTTCCAATGTAAGTGGAAAATATACTCTGCTGACTTGCCAGTAGATTGTGGGAGGTTAGAATAGAAGGATGGAGACCATGAGGAAGCCACAGCAGTAACAGCGATGGGAAACAATGGTGACTTGAATCAGAGTGGTAACAGCGGAAGTGGCAAGAGAGTTGAATTCTGGGATAATCTGCAGATAGGTGTAATAGACTTCCTGATAGGTATGGGTGTCACAGAAATAGAAATATCAAAGGTAATTTCAAGGATTTGGCTTAAGCAAGAGAATGATGGCAACTGGTAATAATCCATAACTTTAATGTATTTTTTTCCCTAGAGTGACAAGTCATTTATTCAAAGTTCTTCAGTCTGGGACTATTACGATATTGGGACATCACCAATATCTTGAAATCCTAAAATGAAAATATATGAACAGTTGTATATTTCCAGGCAGAGGAGCCATCTGGTCAAAATATTATCTCATCATATGTGAATTCTCTGAAAAACATACCAGGTATAGCACCAGTTACCATCAACTTAAATAGACGTATCTATTGATAGCAGTCCACTGACAGTTTGGCTTGGTAAGAAACAGCTTCACAAACCATCAGGTGCTATCTTACCTGAAAACACATAAAGTCCAGACAGACTAAATAGCTAAATCTTAAGACAGAATCTATGGAAGAAAATGAAAGTCTATAAATCAACAGGAATTAAAACTCTAAAATAAAAGGGAAAACTAGGCAAAAATACAAGGTGCAGAAAAGTTCAAATATACAGTGAATGTGTGTTTGAAAGTTGGCTTTTCTGTTAATCAAAGCTGTAAGTAAAAATTAAACACCAACAGGACTGTATATATTCAGAAATTGATTAGACATTAAGCAGACAGGAAAAAGTTTATTTCTAGGAATTATATGTTGTAAGACTTATGTATAAGAAAGTTTCTATTAGCTATCCTTGTACACAATATATTGATCTATTTATGCAAAAACCACGTGGATAGTTTATGCAGTGCCCATTCTATGAAATTTTACACAACCATTGAAAATATAGTTATTGAAAAATACTTAGAAGATAAGAAAATACTAATGGTGTAATAGAAAAGTTATAAGAAGGCTGCACATTTTTATTCAAGAAAATGCTTAAGAAAGTACAAATAGAGCAAAATGTTTTTACTTCTTTACAGTTTCCTGACTACAAATTTTCAACACATTTAGTAGCTTATAGTCAGAAATGAATATAGGTATTAATTCAGTAACTCACTTATTATGTCAACATAAGAATCAAGATATAAGATTATAGGCATATTTCTATCCATTTAAGCAGAATATAACACCTCCAAGTTTGACAAAAGTCCATTTTCTCAGTACATAGAGGTAAATAAGTAATTCAGAAATGTATATTCAAACTCATTTATTGTTAAAATGCTATGAATCCAAACAACAAAACACCATTTTCACATATCAGATATAAAACTGGAAGATTTATGGTCTGACGTGAAAGAATGTGGTTTGACAATCTGTGTGGTCGTGTGTGTACAGATACAAATGGAAAGACATATGCTTGTTTACATTTTTTAGCTGAATTGTGATAATTAAAGACCTGTTTTTCTGCAGTAGTGGAGCAATTAAATACAGCGAAAAGATTCGCTTTTGCTTCTCAATGTTTTACGTATCAATTACTAATACAAATAATGAACTAGGTTGATGTGCTGATAAAACATGTTGCTAGTATATTGCAGAACAATCCACAGGGCTCATTTGTAATTGAATTTTTAAAAATCTAAAAGGTATACACATGTAAATATACAGAACTGCATCTGCTGGGATATCCAAGAAATTGATAACATTGATCAATTCTGAAGGGAAAGACTGAAGAACTGGTATTCTTGGGCAGGAGAATACCTTTTCTTAAACCCATATAAGCCTACTAATTGCTTGATACATAAATCAATTTCAAGTATTATTTTGAATAAAAAGTAACTCTATAAAAATGATGAGAACAAGTGGTTCCTATTCATTTAAAGGGAGAAACTTTACCATTGGTCACTGGTCTTTCCAGCTTGCCTTAACTCCACTTATCCCCATTTCCACCTTAAACTTACATGTCGTCTCTTCCACATAATAGCTCTACAGAATCTACACACTGTTGACGGACTTGTTCATCATATCTAAGAACATGAAAACTAGGGCCTCCTTCTGAAGGTCTTTTAAAACAAAGAATAATTCAAGAGAGTAGACACAGTTGAACTAATGGGGAACCAAAATGAAATTGAGACAACAAAATGATTAAAATAGAAGTGGAATGACCCAGAGCACTGAGCAGGTTCTTGTCTTTGGAGAAATATTGCAGAGGACACCCCAGCTTGCTAGATGCCCCCAACAGAAAGAATTCCAGAGACTGAGGGAATGGAGCTGCCAAAATAAGAGCATTTCTGCTCCTCCTTATTGGCCCAAGGCTTTTCCTGTAGACTCTCTCCCTTCAATATACCTGGGGATCCCAAGGGGAACAACTCATCTCAGTCCCATCATCCCTACTTTATGGGGTTCCATTACCTTCATTTTGCTGGATTAGCAACCCACAGATAATGAAGGCCAACATCACTGGAGTCATGGCTCCTAGGAGAGCGGAAGCTCTATGTTCTGAGCAATCCGGAACACTTTGCACAGTTAAGACGCTAAGTGGTCACCTTTTCTAGTCTATCATGGGTGATGAACCAGCAAGGGGGGAGAATGCCATGCCACCTAGATCACCAGACCATTAATCTGCAGCATGGAGGGAGCATGACACAATAATGTCTAGTTCTAGAAATTATTAGAGGAAATTGAGGCTTTATGAAATAACCCATAAGCCCATAGAACTGTAGGGTATGATGGAAAGAAAACCCCCCAAAGGAAGTTTTTCATAACTCTAGATGGGGTGACTTGTTTCCCCTTTGTCTGTATACAGCACCTTGCACACACCCAATGATAGCTGAGTGGTGTGTAAATGTACCACGTGTGGCAGGCCAATAGCTTATGATATCCAGCAGAGTATTCATCTTTTCTTCTGAGTGACTGCCCCAATATGAATCCCTGTGAAACAAGAAACATACTTTCAAAAATTGTTAAGTTTCCCATCAACTCGGGAATGGATTAACAAATTGTCGTATGCACACCATAGATGAATATTATTCAGTCACAAAAAAGATGCTGACTTCACATCTTTTGTAATATCTGGGATGGAGTTTACACATTCTTCTTAGTAAAGTATCACAAGAATGGAAAAGCAATTATCCAATGTACTCATTACTCATATGAAGCCAGTAGATGATCTGATGCATGCCCACATAGGAGAAAAATTCATTTCAATTCAATTTGGGGGAAGGGGTAATGAGGAAGGAGGAAGGGGAGGGGTTAGGATGCTCTCACTGAATGGGCATGGGATGGGGGTGTTTGGAATACCTTTTGTATGGGGGACATAACCACAAGAGGGACTCTACCTACAAAATCAGATATTTTGACCTGGTTGTTTGTACCCTCACATTAACCTGAAGTAAATTAAAAAAAAATGTTAATTTCCTAAGACTCCATTTGAATGTGAGACAGAAGGAATTTGGAATGAACAGGAAAATAGGTTTTATTGATGTTCCTTCTTTCCACACTACCACTTCTTTCCCCCCATTCAAAGATATAAATAAGGAAAAAATTTTGACAGCGAAGAAACATTTTAAAAGTAGAGAGAGAGGTTTCATGTAAAATTGTTCCTCCTGCCAAAGGAGAGAAATATAGGAGACATTTTTTTTTTTGGGAAATTGATCAGCACTTTATCTCCTGAAGGAGTTTGCTAAACTGCACCTCTCTCAGAAGCGTTTAATACCATTGGATCCCAAGGAAAGCAAGAAAAAATTTGTTTAAAATTCAGGGCCATGTATTTTTCAGGAAACAATACAGACACCCCCCCTAATACATGTTCAGTGTTGTTGAGTTTTGTTTTTTTATTCTGAAGTATAAGGAATCTGTCTGTTCTCATCTGCTGGAGATGTAGTTGGTGAAGTTAGAGAAGTGAGTTAAAGAAATAGAAAAGCATATAAGGGAAACTTGGGAGCTTGATCAAGAATTTTCTATGGAGAAAAGTGATTCTGCAATTGAGAGATGTAAGATGAACTGCCAAAGTCAGAGATCATAGAGAGGGTGTCAGAAAAATCCATGGCAGCATGTGGGTGCTCATGGACCACCCAAACATCACCTAATCAAGGTAGTATTAAATACCACCAACTCCATGAGAAGGGTTTGCGAGGACAATGGTCACAGAGCCTTCCTTCCATAAACGGGCCCAGGCAAGTCAGAGATGGATACCCCACTTCTGCTTTTGTTTTGCACACATTCTCTGCCCTGCCATTGGTGGAAAAGAAGATGAGGAGGAGTAGGAGTGGGATAAGGTAACCTAAAGACCAGGGGTTGGGGAGGGGAGGAGAGTGCTATGTGGTGTTTATTAAAATCTACATCCTCCAGGCACATTGGCTAATGCCTGTAATCCCACCACTCTGGGAGGCCGAGGCAGGTGAATCGCCTGAACTCACTGGTTCAAAACTAATCTGAGCCAGAGCAAGACACCGTCTTTAAAAAAAAAAAAGAAGAAAGAAGAAGAAGGAAAAAAAAATAGCTGGATGCTGTAGCAGGCACCTGTAGTCCCAGCTACTCAGGAAGCTGAGGCAAGAGAATCGCTTGAATCCAAGAGTTTGCGGCTGCTGTGAGCAATGACGCTATGGTACTCCACCGAGGGCAACAAAGTGAGACTCTGTCTCAAAATAAATACATACATAAATAAAAATAAATAAAATCTGTGCCACTAAGAAAATAATTCTTAATGATTCTTAGTCATCTCTCCCCCAAATCAGTGGAAATTTCTGACTCTCCTTGAAGACATTAATGGAAATAGAGGGTCAGGGCCAAGAAAAGTCGATTCAGTTATAAAATAGATTTCATGGTTGTACAGCTTGCATCTAGTTTACTATTCCTGCACTTCTCCCTATGTGAAATTTCTATATTTTAATTGAAATTTTAAAATCTCATCACTCTTCCTCACTAACCTATAGTATGTATATCTGTCTGTGTGCTCTAATCAGATTAGAGGCACACACTAAATATTAAATGAAAACATTGCTTTTATCCGAAGTTATATATGTACGTATATACATCCTTATGGATGTCCAGCAAGCATCCAGCCACTGTTAAGACTACTTTTCACAATACATGGCTGGATATTTTCTGAACAGAAAATTTCTGTGGCTTAGGCTGGCATGCCTGTTAATCACAGTGTTCTTTCTTACTGAGGCTGAGCAGAATTTCAGAATCGGTCCTAGGAAAGTTGGCAACTTTATGATCTATGACCTAAGCCCAAACTCTACTTTATAAATGGGAAGATAGGGGCTGAGATGAGGGTCTCAGTATGATCCTCTACTGTGATCCAAGTTACCTACGTGAGTTGTCTACTGCCAGAGAGACAAGCTCATTATAGCTCCTCATTTCACAAATGAACACATTCCGACTTCAAGAAGGAAAATGGCTTGCCCCAAAGTAAAGTAATATGTTACACAGTTAGAGAGCATGAAGCAAGACTGTTTCATTTCAGTGGAGAAAATCTGCTAAGATAAGGGGAAGAAAAACAGAAAAAAGAAGCAATAATACCAGTGAAGAATGTCCAGAATTACCACAACATTCTGCAAAGGGATCGCAGCAGTGAATTTTGTGCATATGTGGTGGTGGTAGCCTTAGTTATGGTGAATGTATTCACGTCTTCTCTGGACGTGGATCTGTGGTCCAGGAAAGTCATTAAGTAGTTGATACTAGCTAATGTTTGGGTATAAACTGGATATTAGGTGGTCTCTGGATTTGAGACACCTTCAATAATATTTTCTTTCTTTTTCTACTGGTGAATCATGCTTCCAGCTCTTTAAAGCTTCAGTTTGGTATTTTTTAAAAGGGAATTCTGGAGGCACTTTGTGTTATCATTTTGCCTAGGTTGCATCAGAGCATCTCTGAGATTAAGGTAATCCATACCTTAATCTATCTAAGACAAATAAATACATGTATTCCTCACTCTCCCCTCTTGTGATGCTGCATGAGTTCCTGAAGTATAGTTTTGTGCAACCCAACACCAAAACTTTCCTGAACACCTAGATGCAACTGGAATGTTAGCTCCTTACTTACAGTGACTTAGATAAATGTATTTATGTATTACTAACTATTCAAGTCTTTAATCCACTTTGAGTTGATTTTTTTTTGTATATGTGTGATGTAAGGGTCCGATTTCGTTCTTTTATGTGTGAATATCCAGTTTTCCCAGAATCTTTTATTGAAGAGACTGCCATTCCACACACTGCATGTTCCTGGAATAGTTCTAGAGTATTGATTGATCTTAAATATGTTGGTTTATTTCTGGGCTCTCCATTCTGTTTCATTGGTATATGTGACTTTTTATGCCAGTACCATGCTGTTTGATTACTATAGCTTTGTAGTGTATTTTGAAGTCAGATAGTGTGATGCCTCCAGCTTTATTCTTTTTACTCAGGATTGCTTTAGCTATTTGAAGCCTCTTGTGAGTCTATATAAATTTTAGAATTTTTTTTCTATTTCTGTGAAGAATGCCATTGATATTTTGATAGGAATTGCATTGAATCCATAAACCATTTTAGGCAGTATTGTCATTTTATCTATATTAATTTTTCCACTTTGTTAAGCATGGAGTATCTTTCCACTTTTTCATGTCATCTTAAATTTCTTTAATCAGTGTTTTATAGTTTTCCTTGTTTAGATCTTTCACTTCAGTGGTTGAATTGATTTCTAGATATTTTTTATTCTTTGTAGTTGTTTCTAATGGGATGGCTTTCTTGGTTTTTTTTCAGATTGTTCTCTCTTGGTTCACATAAATGTGACTGATTTTGAAGGCAGCAAGAAAAAAGAAGCATGTCAAATATAAGGTTAAAGAGATCATTTTTTTAATACTCGAGTATTGCTATAGGTGTATCCTGTAATTTTACTGAATTTGTTAATCAGAATTGAATGAATTGAATTTAGAATGTTCTGTATATGTCCGTTAGGTCCATTTGGTTTAAGATATACTGTAACTCCATTGTTTTCTTTTTGATTTTCTGTCTGGATGATCTGTGGATTATTAAAAGTGACATATTGAAGTCCCCTATTATTACTGTATTGCTCTCTGTTTCTTCCTTCAGATCTATTAATATTTGGTTTATAAATTTAGGTGCACTAATGTTTGGTGCATATGTATTTATAATTGGGATGTCTTCTTGATGAATTGACATTCTGTCCTTATATAATGACTTCCTTTGTCTCTTTTTATAGTTTTTGCCTTAATATCTATATTTTCTAATGTGGATATAACTATCCTTACTTTCTTTTGATGATTATTTGAGTGAAATTTTTTTTATCCCTTCACTTTTAATCTATGTGTGCCATTAACAGTAAAGTGAATCTCTTGTTGGAAACATATAATTGGATAAAATCCATTTATTCACAAAATTAGATAATTTAATCCATGTACATTCAAGGTAATTATTGATAGACAAGGACTTCTTATTGCCACATTGTCAATTGTTTTCCAATTGTTTTTTAGATTCTTTTTTTCTCTCTTCCTCTCTTTTGTGGTTTGATGATTTCTATCATGGCATTCTTGGGAACCTTTCTTTTTAATCTTTTGCATATCTATTATAGGTTTCTGTTTGTTTACCATGAATCTTATATAAAATAATTTAACACAAGCTATTTGAAACTGATAGCAACTTAATTCTGATCACATAAAAACTCCACATTTTTACTATGCCTCCACTTTTGTTTTTGATGTCAGTGTTTACATTTTTTACATTGTGAATTTTTAAACAAATTGTGGTAGCTATTATTATTACTATCATTTTTTCTGGTGCTGACATTGTTTATTAAATGTCCTTGCTATCTGTCACTGCAAGCCAGAAGTCCCTGGGGACAGTAGAACTTCAATAGCACCTCCAGGAGAAGGCCAGGACAGTGTGGGGAAAAGCTGGTGGGCACTCCTGGCCTCTCTCCCCACCTAGCTCCAGGCAGCACATTCCTCTGCATTGCCTTGACGGCTGATGTCTTCACAGCTGGCTGCACCACTCCTGGGGATGGGTGGTGTCTGCTGATGGGCAGGTCTAACCGCTGGTCCACCAGGAAAGGTAGCCCAGGCCTGGCTCACTGATGGATCCCACCAGTGCGTATGGGACCTCCTTCTTCGGCAGCTCCTCACTGGAAGTGGTAGCCTCAGCCAAGCTGGGTCCTGTTGGGGATGTACCCACTTCTGGTCCTCGACCTGGAAGTGAATCTCCTCACCAGTGTCCATGTACAGGTCGTGTGCTCCTTCCTCTGTCTCATATTCCCACACCCACACCTGCTCTGCATCGTCAAACTTGGCTGGTTGCTGCAGCAACTCCGGAGGGATAAGGATGTCATTGAAGAACCCTAGAGAGACGTGCACTCCCTCTGGGCTACAGCCTTTGATCTTCCCAATCAGAATCTCATCCAAGAATGGATGAAAGACCACATAGCGAAAACGGACTCATCCCCCTGGGGACACGTAGGCATCCTCCAGTTTGGTGACAGATGCAGAGTCCCACGTTGTACACAACCTTGTTGGTTAACTTCTTGTTCAGCTCCTCGGCAATGGAGTTGTTGAGCTTCCTCTCTAACTGCCACGGTGGGATTCTCACGGTGTCCGCCATCTCCACCAGGATGAACATCCCAGCTTGCACTGGGGCTCATGCTATAGCTGGTAGCTATTATTTTTAATAATTTTGTCTTTTAACCTTCATACTAAGAATATGTGATTTACACACAGTCATTATAGTATTATGAATTTGACATGTACTTACTCTTTCTTACCAGAGAGTTTTATCCTGTTATATGTTTTAGTGTTTCTAATTAGCATTCTGTTCTTTTAGCTTAAAGAACTCCCTTACCATTTCTTGCAAGGCAGGTAATAGTGATGAACTTCCCTCCTCTTTGGTTTAGGAAAATCCTTCATTTCTGAAGTGTAGCTTTGCTAGGTAATGTATTTTTGGTGGCAGCTTTTTTCTTTCAGCATTTTGGACATATCATTCTACTCTTTCTTGTCATGTACGGTTTCTGCTGAGAAATCTGGTTAATAACCTTATTTAAATCTTCTTATATTTAACATGCTTCTTTTTTCTTGCTGCCTTCAAGAACTTTTCTTTGTCTTTCATTTTTGAGAATTTGATTATGTCTTGGTGTAATTTTCATTAAATCTGATGGAAGAATTTTGAATTTGCTGGCCTGAATATCTTTCTCCAAATTTGAAAAGTTTCTATTATTATTATTATTAATTTCAAAATATGAACACAAATGTTTTAGGTTAAATGGATCCTTTTTTTTAATACTTGAGTCTTGCTATAAGTGTGCCTGTCAGCAAATAGTGTTCGTATGTACCCATCAGGTTGGTTAGGTCCCCCTCATCTTCTTGCCCCCAGCCCAATGGTTGCTTTATGGTGAGTTTTACTTCTTTCTGTGTACATGTGTGCTCATCAGTTCCAATTTAATAATGAATACATGTGGTATTTGTTTTTCCATTCTTGAGATACCTCACTTAGGAGAATGATCTCTAGTTCATCGAGATTGATGTAAAATGTATTAATCTATCTTATTTGTGGCCAAGTAGTACTCCATAGTGTACATATATCACATTTTATTACCACTCATGAACTGATGGGCAAGTGGGTTGACTCCACATCTTTACAATTGTGAATTGTACTGCAATAAACATTCAAGTGCAGTTGTATTTTTGATGAAATGACTTCTTTTCCTTTGGGTAAATGTCCAGTAGGGGGATTGCTGGATCAAATGGTGGGTCTACTTTAGTTCTTCTTGGAATCTTTACATACTATTTTCCATAGAGGCTATACTAATTTGAAGTTCCATCAACAGTGTATAAGCCTTCCTTTCTCTCTGCATCCATGCCAGCATTTACCATTTCTGGACTTTTTAATAAATACCTTCTAACTGGAATAAGGTGATATTGTGGTTTTAATTTGCATTTCTCTGATGATTAGAGATGTTGAGCATTTTTCACATTTATTGTCCATTTATCTTTCTTCTTTGGAGAAGCTTCTGTTCTTGTTTTTTGCCTACTTTTTAATAGGATTATTTGTTTTTTTTCTTGCTGATTTGCTACAGTTCTTTGTATACTCTGATTATTAGTCCTTTATCAGATATGTAGTTTGTGAATAGTTTCTCTCATTCCGTAGGTTATCTATTTGCTTTGTTGATTGTTTCCTTAGCTGTGCAGAAGATTTTTAGTATAGTCAAATGGACTTTATGAATTTTTGAAGTTGCCATGATTGCCATTGGGGTCTTTTTTGGTAAATTCTTTGTTTAGACCCATATCTAAAGAGTTTTTCTTGTGGATTCATGCCTTAGATCTAAGTCTTTTATACATTTTGAGTTAATTTTCATAAGTGGTGAGAGGTAGGGATCCTGTTCCATTCTCTGCATGTGGCTCTCCAAATTTCCCAGCACCTATTGATTAGGGCTTCTTTACCCCAGTATACATTGTTGTCTGTCAAAGATCAGTTGGTAGTAGGTGGATGGTTTTATATAGAGCTTCTCTGTTCTGTTCTATTGGTCTATATCTCTCTCTTATCAAAATCATGCTGTTTTGATTACTAGCCTTAAGGTATAAGTTTGAGGTCTGATAATGTGATACCTCCAGATTTGTCCTTTTTGCTTAAGATTGCTTTAGCTATTTGGTCTCTTTCCTGGTTCCAAACAAAGCATAGAATTATTTTTTAGATTTATGAAGGGTGACTTTGGTAACTTCATGGGGATTGCATTGAATTTATAAATCACTTTGAGTAGTATGGACATTTTACCAATGTTGAGTCTACCTATCCATGAGCATGGTATGTTTATTCTCTGTGATTTCTTTCCTCAGAGTTTCATAGTTCTCCTTGTAGAGATCTTTTGGCTCCTTTGTGAAGTATATTCCTAAGTATTTTAATTTTTTGTAGCTATTGTGAATGGTATTGAGTTTTGATTTGACTCTTGGCTTGACTATTACTAGTATATAGAAATGCTGCTCATAAATTGATTTTGTATCCTGAGACTTTGCTGAATTTATGTATCAATGCCAGGAGACTCTTGGTGGAATCTTTGGGGTTTTGTAGATACAAGATTACCTCGTCAGCAAAGAGTGATGGTTTGATCTTCTCTTTCCTGATTTGGACGCATTTATTCTCTTGCCTGATTGTCCTGGCTAAGACTTCCAACACTATGCTAAACAGGAGTGGCAGTGGGTATCCTTTTCTTGTTCCAGTTCTTAGGGGGCATGCTTTCAACTTTTCCCCATTCAGTATGATGTTTCTCATGGGTTTCTCATATGTGGCTTTTATAACTCTGAGATATCTTCTTTCTATGTCTAGTTTGTTGAAGATTTTTTTATTGTGAAAGTGTCCTGGATTTCGTCAAATGCTTTTTCTACATCTATTGAGATGATCATATGATCTTTGCTTTTGCTTTTATTTATGTGGTGAATCACAATTATTGATTTACATATGTTGAAACACCCTTGTATCCTGAGGATGAAGCCCACTTCATCTTCATGGATTATTATTAATTTTTCTTAATGTGCTGCTCAGTTTGATTTGATAGTACTTTAGTCAGGATTTTTGCATCTACATTCACAGGGGATATTGTTCCATAGTTTTGCTGTTGTTGTTGTTGTATCCTTTTCTGGATTCCATATCAAGGTGATACCAGCTTCACAGAATGAGTTGGGGAGGATTCCCTCCTTCTCAATACTATAAAATAATTTTTGTATTATGGGTACCAGGTCTTCTTTGTAGGTCTGATAGAATTAAGCTGTAAATCCATCTGGCCCAGGGCTGTTTTTGTTGTTGTTGTTGTTGTTAAGAGATTTTTTACTTTTTTATTACTGATTCAATCTTTTGTGTTCATCATTGATTTTCTCAGGTGCTCTATTTCTTCCTAACTGAGCCTTGGGAGATAGTCTGTTTCCAGGAATTTTTCATTGCTTATATATTCTCTAGTTTATGCACATAGAGATTTACATATTATTTATGGATGATATTTTGTATTTCTGCAGTTACCAGTTATAATGTCACTTTTTCAATTTGATGAGCTTATTTGGGTCATTTCTCTTCCATTCTTGGCTAATCTATGAAGAGGTATGTCAATTTCATTTATCTTTTCAAAGAAGCAACTTTTATTTCATTAATCCTTTATATATATTTTTTAATTCATTTAGTTCTGCTCTCACCTTGATTATTTCTATTCTTTTGCTGTCTTTGGTTTGTTCTTTCTTTTCTAGTTCTTTCAGCTGTGACACTAGGTTATTAATTTCTGATCTTTCTGTCTTTTTGATGTAGGCATTTAAAGTTATGAATTTCCCCTGAGGAATGGTTTTATTGTGTTCCGATGATTTTGATAGGTTATGTCCACTTTGTTGTTCAGATCAGAGAATTTTTTAATTTCCATTTAATTTAATTTTGATCCCATAGTAGTTGAACAGCAGGTTGTTTAATTTCCATGACTTTGTGTAGGTTTCAGTGTTTCTTTCACGATTGAGTCACAGTTTTATTCCATAGTGGTCTGAGAAGGTACATGGTATGATTTCAATTTTTAAAATTTTTTGAAACCTATTTCGTGGCCTAAGATATGATCAATCTTGGAGAATGTCACATGTGCTGCTAACAGTGTGTATTCTATGGTTTGGGGGGTAGAATGTTCTGTAAATGTCTGTTAGGTCCATTTGATTTAGAGTTTGGTTTAAGTCCATAATTTCTTCACTTATTTTCTATTTTGATGATTCATAGAGCTCTGACAATGGGCTGTTGAAGTCCCTGGCAAGAACAATGGTGCTATTTATTCCTTTCCTTAGCTGTACTATGATTTTCTTTGTATATCTGGAAGCTTCTATGTTAGATGCATATATGTTTATTGTTATGTCTTCTTGTTGAATTTCTCCCTTTACTACTATATAATGACTCTATTTGTCATTATTTATGTTTGTTAGCGTAAAGTCAATTTTATCTTATAGAAAAATAAGATTACCTACTCTCTCTCTCTCTTTTTTTTTTTTTTTTTTTGCCAGGGCCAGGTTTGAACCTGATGCCCCCAGTATATGGGGCCCGGCACCCTACTCCTTAAGCCACAGGCACCACCCGATTACCTACTCTCTTTTGATTTCCATGTCCATGGAATATTTTTCCCCATACTTTTGCACTGATTCTGTATGTGTCCTTGTGGTTTAGATGTGTTTCCTGGAGAAAGCTGATACTTGGGTAGTGTTTTTTCATCCATTCAGCTGGGCTGTGTCTTTTGAGAAATGAATCTATTCCATTCACAATGATTGATAGCATTGATATGTCAATGCTTGTTGGCTTGTTGATCTTGTTGTATAGTCCCTTACTGCTTTTTTTTTTAACCCTCTTGTTCTACTGTTTAATATGAGTTGTGAGTTTGGGGGCTTTTTAAGGTGAATTTACAGTGGTGAGTATCTGTTGTGCTGATTTGTATATAGTGCTGTTCTGAGTATTTTGTGCAGAGCATGTCTGGTCATAGCAAACTCCCTCAGTGTCTGTCTGATTAGAAAACATTTAATTGCTTTGTCTTTCGTGAAACTTAGTTTTGCGGGATACAAAACTCTTGGCTGGCAGTTGTTCAGTTTAAGTCAATTGAAGATGGGGCCCCAAGCCCTTCTGGCTTGTAAGAAAGTTTACTTCTGCTGAGAAGTCTGCAGTTAGCCTGATGGATTTTCTTTTGTAGATTATTTCTTTCATCTTGCTATTTGCAGAATTTTCTCCTTCATTTGACTTTTGTCAGTTTGATTACTATCTGTCTTGGAGATGAGCTATTTACTATGAATATTCCTGGTGTTCAATGTCCATCTTACATCTGTATGTCTGAATTCCAAGTGATATCCAGGAAATTGTCTTCATTGATTTTCTCAAATATGTTTTCCATGCTTTTAGCTCCTTTGTCTTCACTCTCAGGCACACCTATAATTCAAATGTTAGTTCACATCATATATTTCCATCTCTGTCTCTTGGTGATTGTTAGACTTTTATATACTCTGCTGGGTTATCTCAAGAGTGGTGTCTGCAAGTTCTGAGATTCCTTCTTCTCCTTGGTTTATCCTGTTATTAAGGCTTTTGACTGAATTTTTAAATTTCATAAATGACTCATTCATTTCTTTAAGTTATATGATATCCTTTCTTATGTTGGCTAGCTCTCAAGTAATGTTTTCATTTTTAATTGATTTTATGAAATATTTTCTAAGCTTTTTTGGTTGGCTTTCAGCTTTCTCCTCAATTCTGATCATCTTATTTGGCGTCCATATTCTAAATTACATTTCCATCATTTCAGCAATTTCTTTGTGGGTGGAGTCTACTACTGTACCTCATAAAATTATAAAAGAGACTTAATAACCAAAGCAATCTTAAGCAAAAGAGAAAAGAAATTGTCACTCACTCCCAGAATGGGAAGAACTCTAGCAGTGGCTCTACTTTTAAGATGGTGCAAAGCAGCAGCATCACAGCCTGGAGACAGAGGGGCAGAGCCCATGGTTGGATCTTTCTCTGGGGCTAGCTCAGCCTGGGAACTGTGGAGAGTTCCTTTAATTTGGGCTCAGAACCTTTGAGTACCGCAGGAATCTTTGGTAGCAAAGGCTGCATGTGTCTGCAATGGTGATAAGGGCTGCTGAGGTCCTCTTGCCTAACTTTTTCTCATAGAGGGAAATATCTCCTAGTTCAGAGCTGATCCCAACTGAGGGGATGGTACCACAGAGTCGTAATGTTTTCTTTCCTTACCTATGTGGCTATCTGGGCTTTCTGTGCCCTATAGGATTTATCCTACTTCTTTGCTGTTCTTTAGTGGTCTTCTTTAGTTATTTTAGTCAAATCCTAGTTATTTATTTGTTGTTTGGGATTTTTTTCACAGGGGGAGGAAGAGTGCTAGCTTCTTATCAGCCATCTCATTGACATCCTATAAATTCTTAACTCCATTCTAAACTTCTCATAAAGATATTGTGTTATTCATATCACTGTTAAATTGTGTTTCTGTGGAGGAGTAAGAGCTGGAACTCTATTCCACTATCTTTCTTATGTTACCATATCAAGCTAATCACTTTCTGATTGTTAAACTTTGGAGTTCACTTATCTGTGCTATTTATTTGCGGAATTAAAAGTGAGGGTGCCAGGCAACTTGCATGGAAATATTTTTAACTCTGAATACATTCTCACCAATGCTAACAACCATTTTTGCGTCCTTATAAAGCTCTTGAATGTTTCAGGAGTTATAAATTGAGGTTACCTGTCAAAATTCTTCAGCTGACTTAAATCAGCCATAGTGGCACTGATCACCTGACAGCAAAGCTCTTACTATCTTCCATTTGGGAAACTGCTTGGGGGTGGGAGGAATATTGTGAATTTTTTTTTTTGAGACATCTCAACATACTGATTTTATTTCCTTTGGATATAGACCTAGAAGTGGAATTTCTCAATAATATTGTAGTTCTATTTTTAGGTTTTTGAAGAAACTCCATGCTTAAATTTCTGCTTTCATGGACATGATGTGAACAAGAAATTCCTGTCTTAATTCCCCCATGTGGTTCCATACAAGGTCTGGTTATGCCTACAGGTTGCCAACCAGTACAATTAGAGCATGATGTTCCAAGAAAGGGTCCATTAATTTAGCCTGCAGGAAGGGCCACCTTTCTTGGAGAACTTGATGTGCTGAGATCTACTGAGGCATGAATGTGCTCTTGACGTTCCCATGTGCCCACGTACTTTATTTTTCAAATGAAGAAGGTGATGTCTCATAGACAGAAATACACGTTCAGATTTGAAAGACCACTTAAAACATAAACCATGATTCCTCATCACATTTTAAATAAATTCTAAAGTCCTTTTTTTTTCTTATTAAATGATAGCTGTGTACATTAATGCAATCATGGGGTACAGTGTGGAGGTTTCACATACAATTTGAAATATTTTCATCAAACTGGTTAACATAGCCTTTATGTCATTTTCTTAGTTATTGTGTTAAGACGTTTATATTCTACTTTTAGAAAGATTCACGGGTAGCCTTGTAAGATAAACCATAGAGGTGTCCCCACCAATCACCCTCCCTCTGCCTATTCACCCCCCTCCCCTCCCCTTTCCCTACCCCCTTCCTAAGGTCCTTAATAAGATCTGACATGTTGTAGCTCACCCTGCCTCTGTGATTTTAGTTTCTTTTATTCATTCACTCACTCTCCTCCAGCCACACTAGACTTCTTATTCTTCCTGGAATACCTACCACTTCTACTTCAGGGGCTTTGCTCTTGCTGTTCTCTTACCCTGGAAGATTCTAGACACCTATATGGCTTAGTTCCTCAGTACATCTGGTGCTACTCTATGTCACTTCATCAGAGAGTTCTTCTTTGACTATCCTGCTCAAAAAGCCATTACTCCCCTACACACAGAGACACACTATCACATCATATTTTTCTCTGTTCCTTTTACTCTGCTTTATTTTTCTTTATAGCACTTGTCACCATCTGACATGATATGCTTGTTGTTGCTCTCCCTAACCGGAGATTAGGAGACAGCAGGACTTTGCATTCTTCTCTTGGACTTACTGCCTAGAGTTGTGCCAGTACCTCCAGAACCATATTCCGTCAATTCACCAGTCCCCCTGCAGAACCTAAGGGAAACAGTTATGCTGACTGAGTTTGCAGCATTACGACACTGGGAGCCACCACCTCTCAAAGCAGTCCAATCCTGGTCCAGATGGTTCCAATCATCAGAGGTCTTTCTGATGAATCTAATCTTGCTCCCTGCAATTTCTAACCCAGCCTATTAGTTCTGCCCTCTGGGCCAACACAGAACTTGTCTTTCAGATACTTGAAAATAGCAAGGGTGACTGTCTTCAGCTCATCACTGCTTTTCAGTTAAACAGGCTTTCCCTTCCATCATTACTCAGGCATAATCCCCTGGGATGACAGAAAGATGACATGTGCTTTGAGGACAGGTAACTAGACTTGAATCCAACTTCACTGTGTAGCCTGGAGCAAATCACACCTCCCTCTCAGGGTTTGTTTATGGAAGAGGTTCATGTAGGTAAAGTTATCATAGTTGCCACAGGGAGTGAATTCAGTGGGTGGAATTCCTAAAGAAAGTCTTTCCCAGATCTGAGGACAAAACAAATTTCCTGAACCCTTCAGGCCATGCCTGTGACTGCCTGCAGGAATAGGAGCGTAGAACACAGAGCACTGGACCCACCAAGAGGTGTTAGAGGATGAGACAGAGGCCTCGCAGGTGGCTTTCCTGATGGAGCCTGGGCAGTGCCTACATCTATATCCTCTTTGCTGGGGAACCTTCAGGGAATATTTTGCTCTATGATTTGAGTGTAGAGTTCAGGAAAGGCCTAGAAATGGCTACTATTAAGGATCTGGAGAAGGAAAATAGGACAAAAGTGTAGTTTAAAAGAACTGGACAATTAGTTGGGTTATGGGGGTGGGGGTCTCACTTGCTCATGGTAGAACCCCAGAAAGTTCTTTTCTGCTGTCTGAGTCTGCATTTTCTTAGCTGAGAAATGCCAATTCTAAGACTTACCAGGATATAAGTAAATGCCAACATGCGTACATGCTATTCATTCAATGTGCTTCAACACATGTCACTGCACACTCTGGACATAAGAAATGACAGGTTATCCCTACCCGCCAGAGCCTCACTGTCTAGTAAAACTTTCCTTTGAGAAAGGAAAGTTCAGTCTGGTAGGAAGGATGATCTAGGAAAACACCTAGGTCTGAGGCACCACGATGAGTATGCAGAGACAAAGAAGCAGAGAGGTCATGAGAACATACGGACGGACATATGTGGAATGAACTCCAACAGGGAGAAACAGGAAAGCCTTCTTGGGGAGAGGGTTTGTCCTCTCCACAATGCCACAGGCTTGTGGAGAACATGTACCTCCTTCGCTAAGGTCCTTCACCCTCTCAGAGGATGCCTAGAGCAGGACACTGAGCACTGGATGATGCAGTTCTGATGATACAGAACTTACAGTGCTGAGCTGCAGGCTGAGGCTCTGGGTGATGTAACACTCTGCCCTTCTCTAATTTATTGTCTGTGACTCAACCCTACCTGGGTCAATAAAATGCCGAGTGCAGAGCCAGCTTCCCCAGCACGTTCGGTATGCAGGCTTATCGGTCCTCACCCTTCTCAGGAGACATTAAACTCTTGTTCCTGGTCTTAGCTGTCCTTGTGGTCCTGGCTGAGACTTCCTCAGGTAAACAGAACTGTGGAGAGGAGGGGAAAGGGAGCGAGAACGGGGTCCTACCCATGGAATCATTGGAAAACTGAACATATGGAGGAAAGAGAACAGCCCATGGGGCTAGATGAGATCTGACAAAAAGAATGGGTGGTGCCTGTGGCTCAAAGCAGTAGGACGCAGGCCCCATATGCCGGAGGTGGCAGGTTCAAACCCAGCCCCAGCCAAAAACTGCAAAAAAGAAAAAAAAAGCCATGTAATAATTACGCCCTCATAAAAGGGGCAGTCTGCCACCCCAGACTCTTGATGGTGCTTCTCCCTGGGAACCTGGAGAATATCCACAGAGGCCAAAGTGTTTTATCTGACGTCCCTTCTATATGCAGAAGCAGCCTCAGCACCCCCAGAGTCCTTAACACTTCTGGCCCAAATGTCAACACTTTCATCCCAGGTGTCTGTCTCTTCACCCCCACTCTCCAGTTGACACCACCTCTTGCAATAAATAGTCTCATGATCACATCTCTCCTTTGCTGTTTGTTTTTGAAACCTCCTTTAAAGCAAGCAGAGGAGGCACTTTACTCTTTTCTTGGAATATGTGGTGAAAAATTTGTAGGTGGATGTTACGTATCCACAGGTTTGTAAAAAATGAGTTCAAAATATGGAGCTGGGGTCACACCAAAAGATTCTGATTTCACATTGAACATGGCCAAAGCTCTCTAACGATGAGTCTTCATGGCCAGGTGGTGAATAAGTTTCCAATGAAAAAAATTTCCCCTAAGGCTTCATAGAGACTCTAAAATTTATTGTTTTCAATTATGTGATTACTTTTCAGGTTACTGTTGTTGGAAGTCACATTTTCTCTTGGATCAGCTTTTCAAGCTGATAGTCCCATTACTCAGCAATTGTTCCAGAAATAAAAAGGGTTTTTGGGCTAACCCTGAGTTGTGGTTTGAGCTTCCCTTGAACTCTGATGAGGGCAGAGGAATAGAGGAGGAAGTCATATAGCTGTGTGAGTCACACTTTGGAGAAAGGATCTGCATATTGACTCATGAGTAGATTAGAAAAGTAAGAGTCAATCAATATGGGGTGATTTTTCTGGTCTGAACAGCCAGGAGAGAAGGCAATTAGGGATTATCTCCCAGAAGGGGATTTAGGGGAAAAGACAAGTAGAAAGAATCTGTAATTTAAACTAAGATTTCATAATCTCTCCACTGAACCCAATGTGCTAGGGAGCTAGGTCTGCGGTCTGCATTGACCCAGGTAGGGCTGAGTCCCAGACAATGAATCAGAGAAAGGCAGAGTATTACACCACCCTGAACATCAGCCTGCAACTCAACATTGTATATTGACCATCCAACGTTTAGGGTCCTGCTCTACAGAACAGCACCTGGGATGTAGTACATGCTCAACTAATTCCTGTGGGATAAATAATGAGTGGAGAGAGGGGAAGCAGATGGCTGAGAGCTTTGGTGCACTTCTTGGCAAATACCTAGATTTAGAGAGGAGATAGAACCCAAGTTAGTGAGATTGTGAAAAATGACAGATGAAAACATCACAAGCACAGGATAAAACTCAACTGGAGCTGGTTAGAGGATAGGTGTTAACTCCCCGTATCCACTACATGTCATTACCAGCAGGAAGCATTCTGCATAGTGATTTATAGCCTTCCAAAGAATGCCATTAAGGGTCAAAATCAATTATTCCTCTCTAACCATTTTTACTACTACTATCACCAACATTCTTAGTATATAACAGTATTGATTTTTCCAAGTATTTATATACTCATCTCTGTTTATTTTGGTAGATGGATGGGCCAGAAAGTGCTCGTATGGAATGGGCAGATGCAGGAGAACATGCAAAGAACTTGAGAGGAAGAAAGAAAAATGTGGGGGAAAGTATTTTTGCTGCGTCCCCGGAAACTTTAGACTATCAGACTTTTGCAAGGATAAAGACGCAGTGGGTGAGCTACGTATCTATTTGAGACTTCTAACTTTAGAATTTTAGTAGTCATTTTGAGTCAATGAAATGGATATCTGGGATACTTCCATGGAGCTTAGATCCCTATTGAGTCTTCACAGGGTCCAGTAAAGAAAATATACTCATTCCTCTTATTAATATATCTCTCTAGCTTTCTATAGCCCAGCAATCTCTACATTGTCCCAGATGACTGATAATGGATATCCCATGGTAAGGAAATTTTAATAGCTCTCACAGTAAGGACATTTTATAGGATTTAGATCTTGAATTCCTCAGCCTCTGAGCAGGTGCTAGTAGGTCTCCAAATGTAGACATTTTCCAGGTTAATAACTAAGAGTCTTTTAAAATTTTTATTTTTATTTTTGGTGTGTCATTTCATTTATTTATTTATTTTTATTGCAGAGTGATACGAGGGTACACATGTGTAGGTTATGTTCTTTTCATTTCTAAGGTAAAGTTCAAGTTGCAGTTGAACCCTTCACCCAGGGGGCATGCTGAACAGCCTCACACTGTGCACATCAATGAAATCCCACCAATCACCCTCCTTCTTTCCCCTCTCCTCTCTTTCCACTACCTTCCCCCTTACTAGACTATACTTCTGCTTTTCTTTTATGTGGGCTTATAGTTGTTTCTATATTGGTTTCACATTGGAATTGAGTACACTGGATACTTGTTTTTCCAGTCTTGTGATAGTTGACTAAGAAGAATATATTTTCAACTCAGTCCAGGTAAACATGAAAGATGTAAAGTCTGCGTCTTTTTTTATTGCTGAATAATATACATATACAACACTTTATTAATCCATTCATGGATTGATTCCATGTCTTAGCAATTGGGAACTGAGTTGCGATAAACATTCTATTGCAAATGATGGCAAAATGATTTTATTTTTCTGGATAGAAACTTAATAATGGGGATTGCAGGATCAAATGGAAGGTCAACTTTCAGTTCTTTGAAAAGTCTCCATACTTCTTTCCATAGAGGTTGTTTGCAATCCCACCAGCAGTGCAAAAGTGTTTCCTTTTCTCCACATCCATGCCAGCATCTGTTGTTATCAGCCTTTGTGAGATTTATAGCATGCAAATAACTTCTCTCATTCTGAAGATTGTCTGTTTGCTTTAATTGTGGTATCCTTAGCTGTGCAGAAGCTTTTTAGCTTGACCATGTCCCATTTATTTATTTTCCATTTAGTAGCCAAGATTCTTATCTCATGTCTCACCCTGGAGAAATGAAATAAAATAATGGGACCCTGAAGGCTTCCTTTTGCCTTTCGGGTCAAGGCTCTGACTTACAATCTCACTCTGGAAGTCAGTCTCTTCCTTCAAGTTCCTAATCACACTAGACTGTCCAAGGATTGCAGTGCCCTTTGACCAGGGGACAACTACTCCTGCCCCTACCAAATGGAAGGGAAAACTAGGGTTTCTTTTTATTTATTTGTTTTGTTTTTTAAAAAGCCTAACAATTCATGAGAACTCATCCTAGGTACCTTCCACAAATAACCTCATTTTGTCCTAACAATAGCTCTGTGAGATAGAAACTATGTCATATTATATCCCCTTTGCCAGAAAAGGAAACTAAGTCATGAGAGTTTAAATGACTTGCCCTAAATGGCACAGTTAAGTTCAGCATCAGGACTTTGAACCCACAATGTCTGGGTTCAGACACTGTGCTTGCTCAGAATGGAAAAAGATTGCTCCAGTAAGCAAAGTTTGACTTTACTCTTTCCACCCACAACTAAACTCCTAAATGAGGGAAGGTGTGGTGAAAGGAATATCTTTATGTGCCTCTTGAGGTAAAATATATAATGAATCCAGTTCTGACTAGTAACTAAGTACAAATAGAGATTGTCCTAGGTTGCACTTCTAGGAGAAGCAGTTCCAATTTTGCAGACAGTCTCAGTTCAGAGGTGGATGCCAGTGAAGTCTAAAGTTAAAAATTATCCCTAGCCTCTGGAGAACACATCATAAACTAAAGGCAAGGTACAGCGATCATCACCATAATGGCACCCACTAACTCTTCAAGCCATTTCTCAAGGGACATTCATATCACTTCTTTCATTTTCCCTTAGTGTAATTCTATGAGGCAATATTCATGTCCTGACCTTAAAAGATGTCCTTGGGGTATCTGGAAAGTGGATCAGAAACTGAGTCTCAGATTCGCTATGCACAGTGATTCCAATCAGTACTTCAACTTCAACCCAGACCACATTGATCAATGACTACAGAAAATCCTTAGAAGGTAAGCATTCCTGAATCAAGAGCTTGTAGTACATATATTTTTGGTTACAGAAATTATGCCCAGAGATGGACCTAGGAGTCTTAGAGAGTTTTGTAAACATGATCCCAGGCCCATAATCCTAGAGAAGTGAGAGGGTACAGAGAACATTCAGATGCACAAATAGGGTAGGGCTAAGTCTTCATATTACTCTGGGCCTCAGTTTGACCATCTTCAAAATGGAAATGCTCGGCTGGATTATAAAGTTCTTATGCCTTTAACCCTTGAGGCCCTCTTCATTCTTTAAGTTATGGTGAAAATCCACTCTCTACCTATGACTTCACAAGATGCTTAGAGAACAAAAGCATGGAGGATAAAGAGAGAGACTGGGAAATAGGGAAGGTGGCCTCCATCTGAGTACATAAACTATAGTCCGAAAATACACCTTAGACACCTTCTTGTTCCACAACTGTCTACACTACTCACACATCATGTCAGCCACACAGACCTTCTGAATCTGCATCTGTAGCACCTGCTCTCCATCCCTGCCTCTACTATTTCCATTCAGCCACACTTTTTCCTTGCCCACTGCTATGAAAGGAATTTTGTTGCCCTCCCCTGGCCCCAAATATCAGAAGTCAGAACCCTGATGACCTCGAAAAGTGATTGTATTTGGAGACAGGATCTTTAAAGAGGTAAGTAAATTAAAATGAGGTCATTAAGGTGGGTCTTAATCCAATGTGACTGATGTCTGTGTAAGAAAAGATTAGGACTTAACCATTTTGCATATAATTATGATGCACAGGAAGAAGAACCATATGAAGACCCAGGGAGAAGATGGCCAAGGAGAGAAACTTCAGAAGAAACCAATTCTATTGACACCTTGGGCTTAGATTTTTAGCCTCCAGAATTGTGAGAAAATAAATTTCTCTCGTTTAGCTACCTGCTGTTGGCTCTTTGTTATGATGGCCCTGGCATACTGATGCAGATCTGCTGTAGCGTGTACACCACACCCCATTGGTCTCTTTTTCTCTCTTCCCGGCTTCAACTCACTCCAGTCTTTCCATACGGTTGTCAGAGGAACATCTCTGAAGTTCAAATTTAACAGTTTTCTTTTTCTTCTCAAACCCTTCAAAAGCTATCCAACCCTTACAGGATTTAGTTCTAAACTTCCCGTATGAAAATCCCCCACCCACCTCATAGTTGCCTCTATGGCTCCTCCTCCCTTTCAATCCCCACCATAGACCTCACTACCAACCTGTGATTTTGGGAACTGATTAATCTATCTTCTTGCCCTTCTTTTATAAGCTATCCCTTCTGCCTGGAAGATTCTTCTTGCAAACTAGACTACCTCAGACCCCTCTGATGAGAGATTAAGTAAGGAAGAAAAGTCACCATAACAAAGAATATTTATTAATAAAAACAAACACCTATAAAATGAATTTCCACTCAAATATCCCACTCCCTTATTAGCCATGCCTCTCCCAAACCCAGAGGTCAATGTCTTCCTTGGTCTGATTATATAAATCCAAAAAGGCACTGCAAATTATTTTGCAAAGTGACATTTGAATCTTGCTCAATAAGTAGGATTTTCTTTAGATGCTGACCAACATAAAATTGCTCTAATAACACACAAAGCCATTGATAAATGAGGATCCATGAAAGTTACATTAGTTGAAAATTGAAAAGAAAATTGACAAGAACGATGATGTAATAGGTACTTTTAAAAATATTGTTTGATGAATAAAGCATAAGGAAAAGCCCCAAGGAAAACTGATTGGAACCTGAAATGTTTTTGCAAATAACTATGATTGAGATGTGAAAAAAGGCAAACCTCCAGTGAAGTATTCTGTATCACAGTATCCTAGACTTTTTTAGAAAATTAAGAACATAGCCCACAAGTGAACAATTCCATTTCTTGGTGAACTTATTATCTTAAGACAGACATGTAAAAAAAAGTGCATGAATCTTAAATATAAAGATTCATGAAATTTCAAAATTTCACATTCCTATAACTAAGAAAAAGAACATTACCAGCAGTATGAAGCCCCCTCTTGCTTCATACCTAAAAGGTTACTATGATCCTGACTTCTATCAACCTAGTTTTTGTCTTAAACAAAAACTAACCCATATCCCCAAAACCTATAACCCCAAATCTCTTTTTGTTAATTTAAAAAATATTAATAGATTTAGGGATATAATTGTCCATTACTATGAACGATTATACAATACAAATTGAATAACCTAGAATAAACAGACATCAAAACCTACCAACACTGAATCATGAAGAACTAAAAAATCTGAACAGACCAATAATGAGTAAAGAGATTGGATCGATAATAAAAGCTCCAATCAAAAAAAAAGAAAAACCTCAGGACCTGATGGCTTCCTGTTGAATTCTACCAAACTTTGAAATGAAAACTAATACCAATCCTTCCAAAACTCTTCCAAACAGTTGAAGAAGAGGGAATACTTTGAAATTCATTTACAAAACTAACATTACTCTAATACTAAAGCCAAAGAAATTACAATAAAAAATGACATTGAATATCTCTGATGAACATAGACTCAAAATTCATCCTCCCCAAATTCTAATAGCAGACAAAATTCAACAGCATATTAAAAAGGTCATTCATCATGATCAAGAAGGCTACATCATTGAGATGCAAGAATGGTTCAACATTCCTAATTGAGTAAATATGATAAACTATATTAATAGAACGAAGGGCAGAAACCATACAATTTTGTCAACATACACAGAAAAAATGACTGGATGAAATTCAGCATCCCTTCATGATAAAAACCTCTTTAAGCATATAAACATGAAGGAGGTAAAGTCTCCATCTTTCTTTAGGGCTGCATAGTATTCCACGGTATACATATACCACAGTTTATTGATCCATTCGTGGATCGATGGGCACTTGGGCTTCTTCCATGACCTGGCAATTATGAATTGCGCTGCTATAAACATTCTTCCAGCATCCCTTTATGATCAGAACACTTAAGAAAATTGGTATAGAAGGGACATTTCTTAAACTGATAGAGGCCGTATACAGCAAACCTACAGCCAACATTGCATTGAATGGAGCCTACCCATTCTTATGAAAATGCCATTAATCCATTGCAGGGAGAGGACCCCCTAGGATCTTATCACTTTTTAGAAAGTGAAAAGTTATAGTGGCAATTACATTTCAACACGAGCATTAGAAGGGACAGGTGAACCACAGCAGCATGTCCTGCCACTTGTCATTTCTGCCTGTCCATGCGGCTCCACTGTGAGGGACACCTATGAGTGCGTATTTGGTTTCCCCTTGATTTTACCCCACATACCCTTTCCCCTTTCTGATTTTAAGCTGTTTTCTTTCATGATAATAACCTATCACTGTGTGCATAACAGCTTTTCTGAGTCCTGGGAGTAGCCCTGGGGGCAGGCTATGGGGACCCCCAACCAATATCTACCATCTATTTTGCTTACCACATACTGGTTGCAGTTTTAAGCCCTGTGGCAATATTAACTATTATAATCCTTATCTTGCTTCATTTTATGCTGCCATAGCAGTGCTATAATTTTGGTGTCCCTTAAAACCTTATGTTGAAACTTGATCCTAATGTTGGAAGTGGGGCCTAAACGGAGGTGTTTGGGTCATGGGGGCAGACCATTTCAGAATATGCTAATGCTCCCATGTGGAGAGGCTGGGGATGGGTGAGTTCTCACTATTAATCCCATGAGAGCTGGTTGCTCAGAGAGCTTGGCATGTCCCTCCCTTCCCCCCGCTTGCTCTCTCAACACCTGCTGTATGCACCGTCCAGCCCCTTTCTACTTTCTACCACCAGTGGGAGCAGCCTGAGGTCCTCACCAGATGCCCAGGCTGCCAGTCAGCAGAGCTGTGAGCCAAATAAACCTTGTTAATTTGTTAATTCCTATGTCTTCAGAATGACTTTATAGCAATATTAGACAGAATAAGACAGAGAACTGGTATTGAGGAATAGGGTGTTATGATAAGGAGAACCTGAAAATGTGGGTTAGTCTTGGAACTAGCTAATGGGAGAGGCTGAAGAATTGAAGGACTCAGAAGAAGACAGGAAGGGAGAGAAATTTTGAAACTTTTAAATATGGGTTAAATTGTTTGACCAAATTATTGACATAAAAATAGACAGTAAAGGCCACTTCAACAGGTTCTCAAATGGAAACGAGGAACATATAGGGAACCAGAGCAAAAGTCACCCTTGGTTACATCAGAGCAAAGAACTGCCTTGTGTCCAAGTCCCAGGACTTTATGGAAGATGAAATTTACAAACGGGAAACTAATTTATGTTGCAGAAGAAATACCTAAGCCGCAAAGCATTCGAGAAGTGGCATGGCTGCTTTTAACAGCTTACAATCAGATACAGAGGCAAAGGGATAATCTAAATGTGAAATTTATGACTAAATGGGAAGCAGAGCATAAAAACTGAGAAAACTCCCAGCCTGGCCATGTGGTAGGGAAGGGAAGAATAGTTTCAAGAGAGGAATCCCTTGGAGCTTACAAGTAACCACTTGCTAGGATGATTAGCACAAATAAAAGGGAGCCAGGTGTTTACAGTGAAGATAATACTATAAGACCCCAAAGGCATTTCAGAAATCTTCAAGGCCATCCCTTCCATCACAGGTCCAGAAGCCTAGGAAACAGAATGGTTTCAGGCTCCATACCCTCTGGGGTGCTGCTCCCTGCATTTCCACTGCTCTGGCTTCAGCCACAGCTCCAAGGGCCCCAGATTCTTCTTGGGCCACCAGTCCAGAGAGCACAAGCCCTAAACTTTGGTGGCTTCTATATGGTGCTAAATCTGTAGGCACCCAGAATGCAAGAGTGATGGAAGTTTGACAGCTTCTACCTAAATTTCACAGCATGTATCAGAAAGCCTGGATGCCCAGGCAGAAGCCTATCACAGCAATGGAGCTACCATAGACAGTCTCTACTGGGGCAGTGCCTGATGTTCCCAGGAGAGCAGAGCCACTGCCCTCTAGAGCCCATAATTAGAGAGCCACTGGCGGTATGCAATCGTGGCCTGAAAAAGCCCCAGGAATTCTACTCTAACACATGAGAGTAGCCATGTGGGCTTTACCCAGAAAAGCCAGGGGAGTTGGGGGGCTGACTGAGACCTTGGAGCCCACCCCTCACACCTGTGTGCCCAGGATGCAGGATGGGGAATCAGAGAGGATTATTTCTTTACTGCAGATGGCTAAGCTATTTTTCATGGAGGTAAGCGTTGGAGAGAGGATAGAATTGCATCAGTGGAAAAGAGAATTACAGTAACACTCAATGTACTATAAGATTCCCTCCCTGATCTTAGAATATGGCTTCAAAAGGTGCTGGTAGATGTAAGTGGCCCTATGTGGCCTCATTCAAACCAGGAAATTTTAAACCAGAAACAAAAGGGGATGAGGATGGAGAGAGGAAAGAAGTTGGGCCTCAGGCAAGAGGGCCAAATAGTGGTAACAGAGCAGTGCAAGGTACATTTATAAACAGGGAGTGCATTGGCCAGCAGAGGAAACCCTAGGACCTGCAGAGATTGTCACCACACAGAAAGCTAACAAGCATAGACAGATCTTGCAAGCACTGACTCCAGATTAACCTTGGAGGAACAGAACTCTAGTTACCAAGATAAATGCCACTGTTCAGCCTCAAGGAAGAAATGGGAAATAAAATCCTGATCTTGTTCACTGGAAAAGTAAAGAAATACACCCACTTCCAAATATTTGGATCTGCTCATTTATATTGAACTAAATATTAGTTTTATTAGATTAGAGCAACAAATAGATACTGTGGCCATGAGATAATTGTAATAGCTGCTTTATTAACCATTTGCAGTCACGATTCTCTTTCCTTTGGTTCATAACATTGGATGTTATTTTACTTATTTGTTTACGGAAATATAATTTCCTTGCGAGCAGGGAATTTGTGTATCTTGTTGACGGCTGCATGTTTATTGACTAGAAGAAGAGTTGGACACAGAGCAGTGGCTCTGTTCATACACATTTGTTAGATGACTGAATGAATAATTAAATGAGTGGTGGATGAGTATTCCAGGGATTTGTTCTGAGATTTCAGAAGAGAAAGTGAAGCAGAGGGTGATAGGAATAAGAGGAAGTAGCAATGGTTCATTGCCTATAAAAAGAAAGGAGAGACAGCCACACTCCTGCCATTCAACTGAGATGGAAATGAGTGATAACAGTTTCCCTATGTTGAGAAAAATCATCACGGGCCCCATCACAGTTCAGAGCCCGGAACTGATCAACCTGCCTGAAGGGAGAACAGCTGTGTCCTCAGCTCAGTGCATGTAGGGTCTCTGTGGAATACTCATTGACAAAATTAGCCACTTTAAGACAGAAAACCCATATTAAAAGGAAAGGAAAGAGCCAAGGTCAAGATAACCAGAGATATGATAATATTTGAATCACTCACACAGAGAGAAAAGTTTATGTATGAAAAATCATAGCAATGACCAAACTGGCACCAAACTGTTAGAAATGAAGGTGATTTGGACAATATTAGGTTTCCTGAAGCTATTTATTGAGGCTTTGTCCAGAGTCCAGTGTGTGTCTATCGTTTCTCCTTTTAGTGTAATATCAATATTCACTGATTTTTTCTTACCCCTCCAGGCTGATGGGCTGTGGAGGTGTTACCAATTAGATTGCGTGTTCCCTAATGAGATGGGATCCAGTTCACTGGTTCAACACTTATTAATGACTTAAGGATAATTTCTACTTAATATGGGAAATTTCCTTCATTTTATTCCTTCTTCTCCCCATATCCCTTGGTCTATATGTAAAATAGTACCTTTGGTGTGGAAAACCAAAAACCACTGGAATTTTGCAAATAACTAACATATATAATAGGCTTTCTAAAGAAGTAGTTATAACCTTCCTGTTTTCTCCATTTCAAAATTAGCTGCTGATAGAGCTAAGGAAATTTTACCCCCAAATATAAGTACTTGGTACAAAGAGTACTTTGAATTAAAGGCCATTCAAGATCAGAAAGCATTTGGAAGATGCCTTCCTTCTATCTGCATAAAATAAGACTGACTTAATGAAAATATCAGAATGGGGAAACTGACTTCCTTTCCTCCCCCTATTACCTTAGTGTATTGCAGGAAAGAAAACAGGATGCTGGCAGACCTGGCCCAAATCATTGCAAACACATTACCTGTCTGTTAAGTTGGTCTACATGTAAATCTGTCCCCCCATCTATTCATCCTCCCTAGAGACCACCTGTTGCACCTATGCCCTTCATCTTCCCCTCTCCTTTCTAAAAGGCAAGTATAAAGGGATGTGACCATCATCAAGACACTGGATAATCATTCTTATGACTTCTCCACATGTGCATGGTATTTGGAAATAAGCACTTCTCTTATTAATCTATTTTAACTGTGAGTTGATCTTTCAGCAAACTTTCAGGGGGAAAGCACAAGTTTCCCCTTGGCCCTAGACTGCACATTCTTGGAACCAGTTAAAATATTGACCCTTACAATGTTACTAAATAAGTAGGTGTTTTGTTGATACTTTGGGAGAAAACTAGCTCCCACCAACAGAAATAGTACACTGTACCCCATTATAGTATTAATGTACACTGCTATGATTTAATAAAAATAAAATAAAATCAGGAAGTAATTTTAGCCAGCAATTTTAGATTTGAATCTAACTCAGTGCCCAGTTACACCTTGAGTCAATGTACTATTGGACCACAAAGGCACTTCCCACCCAGCTCTAAGGACACCACACTTGCAGGGTCCAGGCTACCTGTTCTTAGATCTAGCATTGACCAAGACAACTTTACCCAAAAGTTGAACATTTACTGATCAGATAAATTAATTTATGCTTCTAATCTATCTAAAATTTAGATTCTTCGGGCATATTATTCTGTCCTCTCATTTGAAAATCTATTCTACCCATTCCAAGCCATCTCTCAAATTCTTGTTCACTGTTTTCTAAACCTGCTCTTATTTGCTCTTGCGATGGAGTAGAAATTTGTTTTAGGGACCTACTCAGACCCCCAAGCATGGAAATAAAGCAAAAATCTTGAGTCCCTTCAAGGTAAAGCTGCAGGTTTTACCTGATAATAAGAAGATAGTAACAATGTTCTACAAAGGGACCCAGAGTTACAAGGTGTTTGAGCTCCCTATAGAAAATAAAAGACAGCATCTTAACACAGGCATCTTAACACAAGAGATGTAACAATTAAATTCAGGGAATTTACACCATGTGCTTACATTTGGCAGCACTGTACAAACAGCTCTAGAAGGTTTTATAACCTTGGTATATCAGTGACTGGTAGCTGTATTCATGTCACCGTGTGGTGTCTTGCTGAGTTGTGTTCATTATTATTGTTGTGTGTTTTTGTGTGCCATTATGAGAATGTTTCAGCTTGAATTGCAGTAATGAACAAACATTAAATTTCTTGTTAAACTTGGCAAAAGTGGAAATGAAAACAGGGAGATGTTAGTTCAAGTTTATGGGAACAATGTCATGAAGAAAATGGCAGTGTATTAATGGCTAAAACATTTTTCTGAGGGGAGAGAAAGCATCACTGATGAAGAGAGGTCAGGACAGCTAGTAACAAGCAGAACTGACTAAAACATTGCAAAAATTAATCGACTTATGTGTCAGAATTATTGACTTACTGTGAGAAGCCTAACGGACCACGTAAACATCTATGCTAGAGAAACAGTTAGGAAAATAATTTTTTTTTTTTTTGAGACAGAGTTCACTCTGTCACCCTGGGTAGAATGTCATGCTGTGGCATCATGACTCACAGCAACCTCAACCTCTTAAGCTCAAGATTTTCTCTTGCCTCTGCCTCCTGAATAGGTGGAACTACAAGTGCTACCACAATGCCAGGCTACTTTTAAAAAAAAAATAGAGACAGGGTCACTTTTGCTCAGGCTGCTTTCAAACTCCTGAGCTCAAGTGATCCGCCTGCCCTGACTCCTAGAGTGCTAGGATTATAGGTGTGAGCCGCTAAACCTGAGCTGATTAGGAAAATCTTAACTGAAAACCTGCTAAACAACAATGACAACTACAAAAAATAAAAAATAGCTAGGTGTGGTGGCAGGTGCCTATAGTCTCAGCTACTTGGGAGGCTGAGGCAAGAGAATCACTTAAGTCCAAGAGTTTGAGGTTGCTGTGAGCTGTGACGCCATATCACATTACCCAGGAGGACATAGTGAGACTCTGTCTCAAAAAAAAAAAAAAAAAGTCCCAAAGTAGGTCACCAATGAACAAAAGCAAAGGAGAGTGGAAGTAGTTTCCCAAGACCTTTTGGAGAGGCAAGACAATGCTTTGGGCCATGTTATCACTGGTGATGAAACATGGGTGTACCAAAGTGACCCCAAAACACAGCACCAAAATGCACAGTGGAAGTCAACGTATCCTCCACAACCAAAGAGTTCTGTCAGTCCAAACCAAGAGTGAAAATGATATTGCAAACCTTGATTGATGTGAGAGGGATTGTTCATTATGAATTTATACCAACTGGACAACTACTTAATCAAGGTTATTTTGGGGAAGCATCAGAAGTCTGCAGGAAAAAGTTAGAAAAAAATGACCTGAACTTTCCGCTAGTGACTCATGGCTCTTGCACCAGCTCTCAAAGGAGTTTTCAGCCAGTAAGCAAATGACTGTATTGAAACACGCTCCTTACTCAACTAATCTGACCCCCAGTGACTTTTTGTTTTTACCCAAAGATAAAGGAAATACTGAAAGGAAGACACTTTGAAGACATTCAGGATATTCAGGGTAATATGATGACAGCTTTGATGGCCATTCCAGAAAGAGTTCCAAAATTGCTTTGAAGGGTGGACTCTGCTCTGGCAGGTGCACAGCTTCCCAAAGGGAGAACCTGGAAGGTGACTATAGTGATATTCAGCAGTGAGGTATATAGCACTTTTTCTAAGATGAGTTTGCAAACTTAATTGTCAGACCATGTATGTTCTTGAGTTAGTTAGTTTTCAGAAACTCCTACCAAATGGTTATCATAGGGCTCACTCTGATAAGGGGGAACTGTGAACTGACTCTGACCACCATTCTTTGTTCTAAATTTCTTCCTGAAATGCCTGGAGAGAGTCATGCCCAGAGGAATCCAAGAATCTCTGAATCCATCTATGACCCATAGCCCCGCTTTACAATATTCCATCTCACCTTTTCTCGCCAAACCAATCTGTAACCTCCATGTGTTGATTTGTGATTTTGCTTGCAACTTACGCTTTCCTGAAATGTACCCCTGCCTTTAAAAACGCTGCTGGTAAACCAGAGGGAGTTCAGGTCTTACGTGGTAGCTGCTTGCTCTACTCACTTGGTGCTGCTGTGGGAATTTCTGTGCTGAGTCCTCTATCTTAGAGATTGGAAGAATGAACCCACAGATCATGCAAATAAGCAACAGGACAGAGTTTATAAGATTGATAAGCAGAAGTGGGGGAATAGAACTTCGGGCAGCAGAGGGGGGGAACCCCAGTGGGAAGCTCCCCATGTCTTCTGTCTAGGGGTTTAAATACTGCTTTTTCTATCCTGTGGGTGGAGAGTTTGGGGAAGTATGTCACAATTGGCCAGAACTCTGCAGGCAGAAAATAATTCTAAAGTTAGCAAAGGAATGTGGTCCTTGCAATTCTTGCCCCAGGCAAAGGAGCATGGTGTGTGCTCTCTCTACTCCAGGAGGAACCACCCAGAACAAATCAGGCAGCATTTATTTTTTAAATGACCTTGCTGGAATCCAGAGGTTAAGGTCCTTCTGGAAGGGACCTATTTCTATCTAATGAGGAAAGTGATTTCTGAGCTTACCCAGGCCTAGAAATGAAAACGAGGGTCTCTGTTCAGCCCTGAATAGGGAAACATTTTATTGTGGCAGGAAGAGGAGGCCCAAGGGACAGAAAAAGTACCCGAACATCATGTTTATTAGAGGAAGGGCTTTATTCCAGCCTGCGGAGCGAGGCATAGAAGAATTCAAAATGGCCACGCTCCCCGACTGGATCAGTCTTCTCCTTTTTATACACAAAAAGTTCCAGTCCATGGTACCTTTCTTTTGGTCAGTTTGAATCAAGCTGGAGAAGCAGGCTCTGGCTTTTACAGAACCATGGGCTTTCACAAAAGCAGAAGCAAGCGTCAGCCTCCAAATCCCAGGAAGCTAAGTTTTTACAAATTCCTAAGAGCTGAGTCACCAAGGGGAGGACCTCGCAGGTGTATCCTTGGGGTCTCCTTGAGATAACCTCTGTTCCCTTGGACTTTACTTTTTCCAGGTATCCTCTCTCATTATTAGTGCCATGCAGTAAATGCCTTTTTCTCACAGGAAATCTTAGCTGTACCAGTTTGAATTACTTCATTGGGCTAGATTCCCAGGAGAGGAGTGTCTAGGTCAAAGGTCATGGGAAAATTTGACTGTAACTAGATAAACTGAGGACTACCCAGGAGCTTCTACGAAGAACAACAGGTGGCTAGAACATGCTTTTGCTGTATCAAGTTATTCCACCAGCTCTCAGGCCTTTGTTATGCTCAGTGGGCCAAAGGAACAAAGGGACGTGGACCTTGAGAAATCTGGCATTAGAAATACTGGGAGGACAAGGAGCAAAAGCAGGAAAAGGGAGAGATGTGACAGTGTCGGGGCAGTGAAACTTTGTGACAATAAACAGGGATGGTGAATGGGGATATAATGAGATTTAGGAAAAATCTTTCATTGGCAGCCTACATTCTCTTTCACAAAAAGGTTGTAATGTTTGTTCACATTCTGTCTTCAAGAAGTTCAAGCAGGTCACATGGAAATTTACAGAGGCTGGTACACAAAGACTTGCACAAATGCAAACTTCAAAAGAATATCCGCAAAGCTTGCATGCTATGCATCTATAAAGTAGGCATCTGGGTTAAGGCTATAAGCTTCTGGAACACAAAAAGCCATAAAAGAGGCTTTTAGCTGTTGCCTGGTGGGTTTGAATTTGGAAGCTGGAGGGGACACTTATGGAGAACTCTGAAATATTTTCCAACTTTACATTTTAAAGGAAACTAGTGCCAAATATATGAATATATGTAATTTTCAACCACATTCCACTCCCCCCCAAAAAAGGGGTTGGTAATTTCTAATGGGGTAAATTTTTGTAAGGTTTTGTAGTAGACCATGGACTCAAGTGCAGCACTACCTGGGTTCAAATTCAAAACAATGAGATGTTGAAAACAAATAAAAATAGTTTACTTACAGAAGAGAGGGGAGAACAGGAAAGATAGTCCAGGGGTGGAAGCTAGTTTTGAATTCAAAATCATATAAATGTCATATATATTTTTAAAAAATAGTAAATCAAGGGACAATAGAACAAATCATGCCATAAAATTGAAAAAATAAAACGATGAACCTAAGTGTGTGTCCAGTTGGTACGGCTGCCACCCAGCCAGGTTCACCTCCCTGCTGCCAGTGTCCACAGATAGCAGGGTTCACAGCAGAGAAGGGTTTATTCTCTCAAATCCATCTGTCCAGAACTGGGGAACTGGGTTTTTAAAGACAGTGGTGGGTCAAGGACTAGATAATCAGGGTCTGCTGACTGTCTGGCCTCAGGACAGAGCCATCAGTCCTGTGGTGTGGGCCAAGGACAGGCAGGTCAGGTAGTGGAATGCAGGTCTTTAGGTGGAGGTCTGAAACTGATTGAGTCAGTTCTACTTCTGTGTCCATCCATCACTGACTGAAAGATGTCCCAGAAATGAATCCTAAGTTCTAAACAGGTGATTCTGAAAGCACATATAGTGAGAGTAAGATGCAGTCAGTGAAGGTAGGGCCAAGATGACAGCCAGTCTGGCCCGTCCTGTATGACCTTCACTCCGTGTCTTCCATCCTTGTTGTTTTGAAATTTGGCTTTAACCTAAAAATGCATATCTTGAGTAGTTTAGGTTGATTTAGAAATGTTCCTTGGGGTCATGGGTTGTGTTGATTATTGCTTATTATGGCTTATGGGTTATGCCTATTATTATTTAAGATAAGGGTTAAGGTAAGGCTTACCATGGATTTTGCCTTGAACTTTTATATATAAAGCTGTGGTTTTGGAAATGGAAGGGCAGAACAGTCTTGGAGAGGATACTCTGCATGTTCTCCAGAATCCCAGGCCTTCTGATAATAATGCTTGTTGGACCTCTCCCCCATTGCTGCCTATCAGCTGGTCAGTGACAGGCATCCAGACCCTCTACCTCTAGTAACAAAAGTGACTTCTTGGCATAAAAAAATGTTTTGAATTAAAGGTTTTCAGAGATTAACAGGCCCTTGGAAGAGGCTTTCTCTCTCTACCTGTAGAACCAAAAAGACCTATCAAAAGAGCAGTTGACTTCTTTTCCCCTCCCTATCACCTCACTCTGCTGCAGGAAAGAAAATCAAGAACTCAACCAGACTGGGCCCAAATAATTTTAAACATAATACCTGTCTCTCAGGTTAATTTAAAAGTCACTCTGCTTTCCCCCACCATTCATCCTCCCTACAACCACTTATTTATTACCCCCTGAACATAACCACCTATGCTCCTCCTCACCCCCTTCTGGTTCAAAGGAGGCTATAAAAATATCTGGATCCCACTGGGATAATGGGTAATCACTCTGTGATTCTACCCATTTGCAGAATAAATAACCTATTCCTCTTATTAATCTGCCTTAATTGTGAGTTGATCTTTCAGGGAAAAAGTCATGTTTCCCTTCACACCTACAAAACCACAAACTTAAAAGTATTTATTTTCTGGCAATATTTGCCACACCTGGATCAAATAGAGAGATAAAGACACAATGACAGCAATGGATCAAAATATGTATCTTGATAAACATATATATATTTAAATCTTCACAATTGCATTCAAAAAGAAACTTCTTGGCAGGGCGATGTGGCTCACACCTGTAATCCTAGCATTCTGGGAGATCGAGGAAGGAATTAGAGACCAGGCTGAGCAAAAGCAAGACCTGGTCTCTACTAAAAATAGAAAGAGTAGCTAGGAGTTGTAGTGGGTTCCTGTGGTCCCAGGTACTCAGGAGGCTGAGGCAGGAGAATCGCTTAAACCTAGGAGTCTGAGGTTGCTGTGAGCTATGATGACACATGGCACTCCAGCTTGGGCAACACAGTGAGACTCTGTCTCAAAAAACAAAACATAAATATGTCACTAACTTCATAATGATGTTCAAAAGGAGATTTGTGGGTCATATTTGGTGATTGTTAAGACAGGAATTCATTATTGTAATTAGAAAAGAAAAAAGCAAATGTTATCCTGCCTTTACATATTCAGTCTATATGTCAGAATACACCAGGTGTCCTCAAACCATGACCTGCGGGCCACATGTGGCCCGCCGAGAACATTTATCCGGCCCACCAGGTGTTTTTGCCACCTCTGCCTGTCCTGCTTACCAGCCGACTCGTCCCAGGACCCACATTCCGGCCCTCCAATAGCCTGAGGGACAGTGAACTGACCCCCTGTTTAAAAAGTTTGAGAACCCCTGGAATACACCCTAAAATGATGAAATTTTCTCTTTATAGACTAATAGGTGGAAAAACTCAGGAGGAGTATTAGAATTGGAACATCGGCTTGGCACCTGTGGCTCAAGTGGCTAAGGCACCAGCCACATACACCTAAGGTGGCAGACTTGAATCCAGCCCGGGCCCGCCAAACAACAATGACAGCTGCAACCAAAAAATAGCTGGGCACTATGGTGGGCACCTGTGGTCCCAGCTACATGGGAGGCTGAGGCAGGAGACTTGCTTGAGCCCAGGAGTTGGAGGTTGCTGTGAGCTGTGATGCCAGGACACTCTACCCAGGAGGATAGCTTGAGGCTCTGTCTTAAAAAAAAAAAAAAATAGAATTGGAACATCAGTATTTTGCAACTGTTAGGTAGAAAGTGAGGGATGTCCCAGGCCCCTGGGAACAAATGCCCCTAGGTATATCCTACCAATCTGCCAACCAGCCCTTAGCACCAACTGTGAAAGAGTGCAGCAGATTCCCAGGGGTCAAGCAGCACAAGCACAATAGTGTGTGGAAGGTGATCTAGAATAACCTGAGACTAATCATCACATCATTAGCTTAAACCCACAGTGCAATTCACCCTCACAATGGGCTTGCAGAGAGGCTCATGGGAGATCCCATGCCGGTGACATGGGTCTGAGCCATTCTCAGGTGATACAACCTTAGCTGTATAGTGACGAAGGAGCTAAGGGAATTTCACCCCCAAATAAGAGTCCCTGGTATAAAGAATATTCGCCCATCTGTATACACCAGACTGGACAGAGGATCAAAGGGGAAAATTGACTCCCCCTTCCTGTCATCTCAAAATATTTCAGGAATGAGGGTCAAGAGTGCAGGTGGACCTGGCCCAAATCATCTGGGTCATAAACACCCTTCTCCCAGGTTAATCTACTAGTCAATCTTTCTCCCCGTCCATTCATCCTCCCTAGCAACCGTTTTCACCCTATGCTCCCCAATTTCCCCCTTTCCCTTCTAATAGGCCTCTATAAAGATATCTGAACTCCTTTGAAAAACTGGGTTCTCACTCTCTGATGTCTCTCTGTGTGCATAGTAAGTAAATCCTTTCTCTTACTGATCTGCCTTAATTGTGAGTTGATCTTTCAGTGAACTTTCAGGGGCAAGGGCAAGTTTCCCATCACCCCTACAGTGACATTTGAACTGCAAGGAGAGCCCAGACTAGATAATGTAAAGCAGGACCCTAGACCACAATTGGAGCCATCCTTTTATGATGGGGGGTCCATTAGATGTTGGTGTGGACATATCTTACTTTGCTCAAAAAACTGCATCTCATGCGTGCCCTTCTTTCTTGTGTCTGGCCATTCTTCAGCCAAGAGCACACCAAGAAACAAGAACAAGATCACTGAAGTGACACAATCTTTAGTGAAATATCAAATGCTAAAACTGTTAGTGAAAGATTGATGGGAAAAATGTTACTAGATGGATGACAACACTTAAACCTTCTTAACCTAAGTAAAAATGAGACAATCATATTATCTTCTTCCTGATGAGGGAAATAGGAGTTTCAGATTATATCTCCACTTTATGGTTTGTTATTGCTTTAAAAAAAAGGAAAAGACAAGGAAAAAACAAGAAAAAGAAAAGCTGAATAGTCTAATCAAGTCTGGATCTATTGCCAGATTACTGTAAAAACAGAGTATGGAAGAATATGTTAATTAATTCCACATTTCCGTTGAACTTCAGTCAGTTGGGTGAACAATGTGAGATATTCCGTGATACAAATGATCTGGTAGCTTCAATGAGAAATGGCGTACGAGAGGGTGGGAGAGTTGTTAGTGTGCAACATGAAGATCATTACACACGTGCCTGCTCCTGGGGGCTACTGGCTTCCTTCCTAGACCTGCTTGATCCCCATCTTCCGCTCTTGAGCCTCTCAGACTTCTGACCAAACAGGAAAACCATTCACCACTCATACACATGTACCCTTACTCTGGATCACTGCTCTCTACACGAATGATTGGCCGATGAGCTGCTGATGCTCCACACACTGTATTCCCTCCAGCTGTCCCTCATTGGCCGATGAACTGCTGATGCTCCACACACTGTACTCCCTCCAGCTGTCCCTAAGGGCCATCTGGATAAGGCATGGAGTGAAACAGCAGTTCCTTCTCCAATTGTAACTATGCGCCAAGTCTGTCTATCCATGGAGCCAGCTCAAACGTCTTCCTCCATCAGCTGGTGATGAAGAACTGAGGCTGAGAGAAAGCTGATAATGCAACGCTTGTTGGTGACATGGGTCTGAGCTGCCTTTCTTGCTGACTTGTGCTCTATGGACCTAATTGAGCTGAAACCTTAATATTATATAACACTTCCATTCTACTGCAGATCACTAATGAGATTGCCCCATGTTATGACTTGATGGTTCTGACCCAGCTCAAGACAGATAATTTTATTACATAATCGCCTGATGTTCCAGGGTCAGACTCACACTATCTGAGTCTAGTAGTACTCCAAAAGCTGTTTTCCAGTGGTATATAGTTTTCTCTGGCCAATAGTCAGTCTGAGTCCTATCAAAAGAGAAATTTGAATTGAAAAAGTTTAATATAAAGAATTAGCAACAATAGAGGATTAGAGTCATAAAAGATTGACTAGCAAGAAGTAAAAAAAATAACACAATATACGAATAGCAAATGTGAGGAGCATCTAGTATTCCCAGGCTGAACTTGGGCACCTGGAGAAGACTCTCCCTCTCCACCCATACAGGATACTGATGCTTTATACTGGAAACTGAAAAAGGTCTAATACTTTGTCCTTCTCACAAGCTGACCAGTCAGATCATGAGATCCTCAGATGCTGGCAGAAAACATGTGATGCTAGAGTCAAAGGCAGAGGACTTTCTTACCCTAGGCACAAAACAGGGAGGTGTCTTATAGGAAGTGAATGGTCACAACCCCCACCCCAGCTAGGAGTACTGGGGAGGCCGATGGCCGCTGGGAGATGATGGCCAATGTGCACTGAAGTCACTGGGCCACTAGAAAACTGCATGTGCTCCAAGCCTGGTGTGGGAGAGAGCCCACACACTGCAGTAACATGGAGCGAGCTGCACACGCTGCAGGGGGCTGCAGGGGCTGACCACACACATGGGAACAGAACACACAGCCGTTTTGTCTTTGCAGTATCTTTCCAAAGCCCTCAACTGACAAAACTTTAGTGCAACTTCCAAATTAAAAATAGTTACTGGGCTTACATCCATCACTATACATTGGGCAAATACATGACTTTAGGGCTTACAATAAACAAACTCAGCCAGGGCTATAAGCCTATATACTCCTACTCCCGAATGTAGGAGTGTACACTAGACTCTGCTTTTCATTCTTGTTGGAAGTTCCATGGATCATTTTCCTGAAGTATCTTTGGAAATGCTGGGATATATAGTTCAAGGACATCTGCTTATGCCACAGTCAAAAATGCTTTAAAGTTCTTTCTTGATCTGAGTTTGCACTCAAATGGTGTTGGGCAGTATTCCAAGTACAGAATATGCTACTTCTAAAACCCCAATAGACTTACCAAGATTTGTTTGTATTTCCTATTGGTAGGTAGTGCAATAAATTGTTCTTCACTTTGGAGCATAAGCCCTATCATTCTGCAGACTAAAAAGCTCAGTGAAGTAGCAGGTCTCTAAGACATTACAGGGTTCATCTGCACCCCGTGGAGCACATGCCTTACCAAGGCATCCTGAGTACTCGCCATTTCTTCCTCATAAGGTCAAATTAACATAAATCTAGTGTACCAATCATTGTTTTGTGATATGTCCACAGGATCCAGGTCCCTTCTGACAGTAGTATGACAGAAACACTAGGAGACTCAACACACCACTGAATCAAGACCACAACATATACTATTATCCACTCAATGGACACACACTGTCCTGGTCCCCCAACATGTACTGTTATCCAGTCAGTGGACACACACTGCATCTGGTCCCCCAACATATACTCTTATCCATTCAGTGGACACACACTGCTTCTGATCCCCCCACATATACTGTTATCCATTCAGTGGACACCCACTGTGTCTGGTCCCCCTTCTTGATGAGAATGGAGAAGAATTCACTCTACCTGCTAGAGACTCTGTTATATCTAGGAAGCCATCACATCTGGCACCATTGCTGCATATTAGGGCTACTACGTGGTTATGTTTGATGTAGTCCACTGATACCTACTGTGATCCATCCCATTTTCTCAGAGGCCATGGTGTTAAATGAAATGGAGGTATGGAGGGAGTGGTCAAGATGGCTGACAGGCACCAGTCTCCGACAGAAGCTCCTGTTCAGAAGAAAGGATAAAGTCTGGAGAAACACCCAACAAAGTCGAAAACTGGGAGCCCAGCTGAGAGAGAAGAGTGATACCGGCAGAAC
>CAUYTI010102568.1:0-22421 GCA_963575145.1 Galago senegalensis
GGTAGAGTGCCATGGCATCACGCTCACAGCAACCTCCAACTCCTGGGCTCAAGTGAGTCTCCTGCCTCAGCCTCCCAAGTAGCTGGGACTACAGGCGCCCGCCACAACGCCTGGCCATTTTTTGGTTGTAGCCATCATTGTTGTTTGGTGGGCCTGGGATGGGGATTCGAACCCGCCACCTTAGGTGTATGTGGCTGGTGCCTTAGCCCCTTGAGCCACAGGTGCCGAGCCAACAACAGATTCTTTATTGGCTGTCTTCCCTTCTCTGACTCACTTTCCCGCTCGCCTATTGGTGCTTCCTGGAATCACCTCTCAAGTAGACTACTTACACTCGAATCCTTATCTCTGGGTTTGCTTCTAAGCAACTAAGGACATCAGAGGCAGGGCTACCACCCAAAACCATTGCTGTCATCAAGTCCCACACCGCTGGGTCTCACGGTTTCTCCCATCCTTGTCAGGGAAGCAGCTGTGTAGTTAGTGCCCACTCCCACTGCCTCAGAATACAAACTCCCCAGATGGCCCATCATACAGGTTTGAAGACCTACTGCCACCACCATCTATCTGCCTTTGTAAACACTCATTGCTTTTTCTTCACTTTCCAATTCACCAACTGTCTCAATTCACACTCAGGAAAGTGGAAAAGAAAAGACTTAGAGAAGAGGAAAAGCCAGAACAGAGAGGCCTGGAGCAAGCTGGGCTATTCCTAACTGTCCCTTTTGCCCTACCCAGTTCTGGCAGAAAGCCCAACCTGAGCCCTCAGCGAGACGTGCTACTCAGGAAAACAAGTTCCCTAAACACAGCCCTGGCCTCCAAGGTCTCAGGAGTCGTCTGCCGAGCACACACATTCAAAGATATTTACTGAGTTTTTGTTGCTTGCCAAGTATTGCTCTGGGTGCTGGAAGATGGCAGGGAATGAAATAGACCTTGCTGTCATGTAGCTTATATTCTACATGTGTGGAGACACAACACACACACACACACACACTACATATATGTATCATCCCAGGCCAGGGGCATGTCAGAGCCTCATAGAACAGAGGGAGTAACAGCAAGCATGGGTTCTGGGGTCAGGCAGGCCTACATTCAAATCCTGTCTCTCCCGTCAAGTAGCTGTGTGACCTTGGGCACATCAGTTAAGCTCTCTGTGCCAGCTCCCTCAACTGTGATGCAGGGAATAACAGCAGTACCTACTTTACAGAGTTGTAGGGAAGGTTGGCATACATAAGCCCTTAATAAACCTTGACTGTTACAACTATTAAAATGGTGCCCCTCTGTTACATAACCTGACACATTTCCCACAAACCCAGCTGGTACAGGAGCCCAGTGGGGAAGGTATGGGAAGGAGGTGGCGGGTGACATTCCTTTGTTTGCATACCCATGAAGTGATAGGCTTTTTCCTATTTCTTGTTGTTGTTTTTTGTTTGTTTGTTTCTTGGTTGGTTTGGTGTTTTTTTTTAAGACTTCTTGGGCTTTTATTTTTCATATTCTTGATAGAGATATGAGTACAGAGAAATATTTTTCTACTATTGGGAGAAAAACATTCAGAAGGTTCTGGAGACATGTAGGGAGTGTGGGAACTAAGGCAAACTGGAGGGCACGAGCCCCGTCTTAAAAGAAACAGATGCTACTTAGACCCGCATGGCCAGTGCCAACAGAGAATATGAGCCCTCTGTGGCCAGATCGCCCAAGTTTTCAAGAGATGCCAGAAAGCTGGCTCATTATCTTTAAAGCTCTTGGGGTCTGTTCTTTCCTTCCTTTTAGAGATTACTTGCTTTGTTGCCCAGGCTGGAGTGCAGTGGCGTGATCACAGCTCACTGCAGCCTCAAACTCCTCGTCTCCTGAGTAGTTGGGACTACAGGTGTGAGCCCTGTGCCTAACTCCAAAATCCCTTGATTTTTAAATGGTGGCTCAAAATATTTAAGAATACTGTGTACAGCACAGTACATGGGTCAGTTGGCTGGCTCAAACCCATGGGCAGTGACCTTTAGACTTCTCTGTCCCTTTGCTCCTCTGCAGTGTGAGTTCTTCATGATGAAGAGCCACCAACAGACACAGCTGGGGGTGAGGGCAGGGACCATTCACATTCAATTCTTTAGTGGCTCTGGGCAGTAAGCAGTGTCCTGCCAAAGCCCCACTAGTGTAGAGCTACAAGAGAACCTCTCTGCAGACAGTCAGACAGATGCTGGCCCTGGTCTCCTCTGCCTCCTTGCCACTAAGTGTGTCCCCCAGTTATCAGAGTCTCCCCAGTCACGTTACCCCAGACTTATCTACTCTCGTGTTAGTCTTTTATCATATCTGTATAAAATGCTATCCACAGGGCCAATCCCACCTAGTTAATTGATGATGTCATTGGTCTGTGTCTCATCTCCTCAACTAAACTGTCAACTCTTTACCAGTGAGGATCATCCAATATGCCTTTGTGAACCACCTAACACCTTTTACTTTGTATTGGGACCCAAAACCTATCCACGTGTTGACTGATTCATCACAGAGGTGATTCTGAAGTTGTTGCATTTGGGTAACATTTCAGGATACAGAAGAGGAGGGCTCTCCCAAGAACATGCAAAAGAGGAACGTGCATGTAACAACAAAACTTACTTAAACAAAATTAGTCAACATGCGCCAGCCCTACAGAGCTATAGCTTTAATGTTGTCAGAGGAGTAACTTACTTCACATTTGCTCACAGTAAAATGAAATCATTCAGGCTTATTAGCATCTTCTGGAGAGGCCAGAGAGAAAGAAGTATAAACCGACTCCATTTATAAAGCATATTTGAAATCTGAGAGTATTATGTATGTTGTGGCTGGATGCATTGTTAGGTGGCTAAAGTATATCGGAAAAAAGAATCCTCAATGTATTAATAGGGTGAACTATCTATATTTAACCTGATGATTATTTAATTAAGCCATCTGTTCCCCTGGAGTCTACCTGTAGTCTTTATAACTTGTTATACAGAAGACAATAGTGATTTGTTTGCATGTGTATTTACTCTTCAACCTCCCAAGGGTACTTAATTCTTTTTTCTGTCATTTTTTTTTTTAATTGAGATAGAGTCTCACTCTGTTGCCCTGGGTAGATTGCCCTGGCATCCTAGCTCATAGCAACCTCAAACCCCTGAGCTCAAGCTATCCTCTTACCTGTTGTAATAGGCCTAGAACTAACAAAAGAGAGTCAAACAAACAACTGAGAACAGAGGAGTGAGTACAAACACAAGGTACTTGAGTCACAGGTAGCCCAGCTGGAAAGAGTCTTAATGATAACTGAATCTAACTCTCTCCATTTACAAAGGAAGCAACTGACATCCAAAAGGGTGGGGTGATTCACCCAAAGGCTCACTCACTACTCTTTAGCTTTGGGACACTACAGCTCCCTCTGACATCCACAGAAGCTGTGATGCCTAATGCCAGTAGCAAAATCCCACTCAGTCCTTGTTTGTTGAATGTCTGCTAAGTTCCAGGCATCAGTGTAACATTGGAAGTAGACCCGTGATCATGAGCCCAGACGCCTAACCCCACCAGATTTACCTTCAAGTTGAGCAAGATGATGACAGAGGAGTCAAGAATCAAATGAACCAGCACTTTAAGAGAGTGGAAGTATTGAAATATTAAGGCAGGGTGGCCTGGAGAGAGAGGAGAAGGGGCTGCTTTAAATACAATATCCCTGACTAAGGGGAGGTGGAATTGATGGGAGCAGCTTTGGTTTGAACATTACCAACAAAAGGAAATACACTACCTCCCAAGGCGAAGTCAGCTTGTTAAAAAGGTCTTCCCTGACTGAGCTGAAATCCACCTCTCTGAGACTCCAACTTTAGTAACTTTTTTCTGAGCATCACAGAAACCAGCTAGCTATCACGCAGGGCGATGTGAAGCAGCTTGTCAAATGCAAAGCGCATCCCAAATTAAGGCAGCTGTTTCAATGTTTTAATGTGAAATATCGTGTTTGGGAAAATACAACATACCAAGGAGATGACTTACATGTCCTCATTCAGCCCACAGTTCATTAAAGTGTTTAAAACCACCACTTCAAAGGATGTTCAGACAGCCAACTTCTAGAGTCCTGGACCAGTTTGTGTGAGTCACCTGACATCTTTAACGGGCCCCACCAACACCCTTCCGTCTATAGCTCTAATTGAAGTTATACAGTATCAACACAGCTGGCTGTATTGCCCTGTCATTCATTCAGCATGACAAAGGGCATCGAGCTCTGTACATTTTGCTTTCTAAGATAGTCATGCAATCGTAGAACTAAGAATTCTAGCCCAATGCCTTTATTTTATAGACAAGGAAAGGGAAGCCTAGGAAGGGACCACGCAAGTCCATTAGCAAGTGACGATCAACATGGGACTTGTCCCCTTCGACCCCAAAGCAGGCTGTACATGGTTTTGCAATTGCACCAACGGCTATCCCACAGTTTGCCTGTGTGTTGGGATGGACTTCCAATCCTCCAGGGATACTTAGTGCATATTTTTAAAGAGAAAGCCCAGTTCCCTAATCCCTTTTTCATGGGGACCTGCACTCCAGAAATCTTCCCAGAACATCTGACCATATGCTAAAGGGGTTTCCCATTTGGTATGAAGCCCATTATTTGGGTTGCCAGTATTATCCACCATGGGGGACATGAAGCTCCCGCTCCAAACTTAACTAAAAGCTGCAGAAGGCACAGAGAGAAGCAGGGGTCAGGGACAACCTGAATCTAAAAGTCTGCCTGAACCTACTGCCCATCTACCCCAATGCCTCACAGTGCTCTGGGCTGGGGCAGAAAATGGTCAGCAACAGAACAAGGCCTGCAGGGACAGACCTTCCTGAGTCCTGCCCTTCTTTTCCAGCTTGAGGCAATTGGAGGAGAATCTGAGCGGCGCCTGTGCCCACCTGGCTGTGCCTCCTTCCTCCTCCCTGGCTGATTTCTGCTGCTGGCTGGAGCTCTGAGAACCTATCGCTCTTCCCCCTCTCACCCCTGCACCAGCAGGAGTAAACAGCTTCCTTAGATGGAAGGGAATTGCTGGAGTGCAACTTAGTAATTATGGAGAGTGTCTCTCAGAAAAGAAAGAATCCAAAAAGGTAAAACCAACTCCAGCAACCATCCTGGTGCCTTCAGCAGCAGGGCCTAAGGTCACAGTTTCAGGTAGACAATAGGCTGATAGCTGATTAGAAAGTAATCAGTTGAGTCCTTAGAAGACTCCTTCCCAATCACAGAACAACACCCTTCGGAATGATAAAATACAATTTCTTCCACCACTAGGCCCGCGGCAACACAGCTGAGACACAGACCTGGTTTCCAGTGCAGCTGCTGTACCCAAAGGTGAGCCCAGTGCAGGCGCTACCACCAGGCTGCACCTCAGCCTCCCCATTTGAAAAGAGGAAGAAGGCAAGCCCACCCTTCTCTCACTACCCTGGAGAGGGTGCAGAGAGGGTGTTGCCATGAGATAGAGACATCTCAGAGAAGGATGTGCTAAGGGAAGACATGACTCTGGGTCCCCAGAGAAAAATGAACTTTGGATTCTGGACTTGCCAAGTGACCCATGCCATCTGACATCTGCCTCCCTCTACAAAGTGGAGCCTGAGAGTGTGGGTGTGTTGCAGTCAGACAGGCCTGGGTCCAAGCTCAGCAGTATACAGCTGTGTAATTGGGCCTAGTAACTTATCCCTGAACCTGACCTTCCCCATGGGTAATATGGGGCTAATGATAGTACTCACTTGCAGGGACATGACCACGTCTTGGAGAGCTGAGCCCAACACCCAGCCTGCACAGTACATCTCTGCAAATGCTGGCTCATGTTAGTTTATTATGTAAGTTTTAGTGTAACATGCACACCACAAGTACATTTAAATCAGAAAATATGGAGGGTGGGCAGAGCGGCAGAGCACCATCAGGTTAGGACTCTAAAACATCTCTGGAGAAAGGGCTGTGTCACCTTAAGGACTGTGAGCTACTCTCGCACTCTCAATGTGACCTTTGTCCAGTGTCTTTTCATTTCCAGAGCTCCTTCCTCTCCATCTCAGCTGATCCTCCCCACAGCCCTGTAATGTGGGCAGGGTGCGTATGCTTCCTGTACCCCATGCTTAGAGGAAAACACAAGTCTCAGAGAGGTTAAGTAATTTGCCCCAGGTCATACAGGCGAGTAGGTGCCTGAATGGGGTCACAAATTCAACAACGCCAGTCTCTGACAACGAACACCTTCTTACATTTTGCTCTGCTGCCTGGCCCCAAGCCTTGGGCCCTTCCTGGAGCACTGAGGCTAAGCCAGCTCCAGCCAAGGCTGTCAGCCCCCCAAGAACCCAGCCCCAGAGGCCTGGGGTGATCAGATCTACCAGCTGAGCTGGGCTTTACCCTGTTGGACGCCAAGAACATTTTCCCAGAGCCCTGCTCCTGGAACCACTTCCCAAAAGAGAAAGATGAAACAGAGTGTGAAGTGACACTGTGACTGCCACATGAGGCTTCCTTATACCCCAGAGTCTTTGGGTCAGGAAGACAAGCTGAGCCAGATAGGCCATCACCAAGGCAGCCCTATGCCAGCCAGGCCCTTCAGATGCCTTGCGGCCCTCATCAGCCTTAGGTAAGGACAGGCCAGGCCAGGCCCAGCCAGGCAGGCAAGTAGCCCACAGGCGGGACTCACAGGTCATTGGTGCAGGCCTGCCTGCCGGTCAAGGCTCTCTCTTTGCCCTCTACGAAATAGGGGAGATACTGACTGACAATAGATTTATTCCAAATCTTCATAAAGAAAAACTTTTCTGGCTCGGCGCCTATAGCTCAACAGGCTAGGGCGCCAGCCATGTACACCTAAGGTGGCGGGTTCGAATCCCCAGCCCGGACCCACCAAACAACAATGACAGCTGCAACCAAAAAAATAGCCGGGCATTGTGGCGGGCGCCTGTGGTCCCAGCTACTTGGGAGGCGGAGGCAAGAGACTCACTTGAGCCCAGGAGTTGGAGGTTGCTATGAGCTGTAATGCCACAGCACTCTACCCAGGGGGACAGCTTGAGGCTCTGTTTCAAAAAAAAAAGAAAAACTTTTCTAACATGGCTGACTATACTCACTAATTACTCAACTTGCTTGTGTCTGGATTACTGTGAATTTAGCTTTGCTACAGAAATAACACCTGATGACTGAGCGTGGTACAGCTTGGGCAGTGGGTAGCTGGGCAGGCTTCAGAGCCATTCTGCTGAGATTCAAACCCCAGTCCCCCTGGGCAGATTACTCCCCTGCTGTGAGCCCATTCCCTTCCTTTATAAAAGGGGACTGGGACAGTACCCACATCGTTGGGTTGCTGCTATTACAAATAATGGGCCAGGTACTGAATTTCTTCTCTTTTTTTTTTCTTACATGTTATTATTTAATGCCCACAACAACTCAAGAGTTTTTTATTTTGGAGGTGTAACTTACAATAAAGTGCCTGAATCTTCAGTGGAAGCTCAATGAAGTTTTACATGTATGCTATATCGTCTAATTTGAATCTCTGTCATGACATCAGTTTTGCTGTTTATGAACGTCATACAAATGGACTCATACAATATGGGCTCTTTTCTGGATGGTTTCTTCTTTCACCTAACTTTGTTTTTGCAATTTTGCCCACGTAGCTGGATGGTATTCCACTGATCCTCCCCATAGCCCTATAATGTGGGCAGGGTGAGTGTGCTTCCTGTACCCCATGCTTAGAAGAGAAAAACAAGTCTCAGAGAGGTTATGCAACTTGCCCAAGGTCACACAGCTTGGAAGTGGTCGAGCAGGGTCACAAAGCTAAGACTGGATTTAATGAGTTAATACACAACTGTGTGACTGTGCCAGTTTGCCTATCCTTTGAACTAGATGTAATTATCATCACCATCATCATCATCATCTCATTTTCTAAGTGAGGAAAGTGAGCTCTAAGCTGCTTACTAAAGTTTTTAGCTTAAGGTTACAGAGTGACCATGAAGCCCAGAAGGAACTTGAACCAAGGTCCCTCTGACCCCAAAATGAGCTCCTTTCTTTGGGCAATGGAGCCTCCCACACCCCTGGGAAATGAACTCCAGCCAGTGTGCTCATGAGCTACTTCTCCCTGAAGTACAACTGGGAGTCAGGGCATCTACCTGACTTGCTCTAGGTGGTGAGAAAGTTGCCTTGGTGTTGGCCATTACCAATATTTATTTTCATTGTACCCCAAGCTGATAGCACAGGTACAGTCATCACTCCGCAGCCCTGTACTTTGAGACTCTGCCTTTGCCAACATTTCGAAACAACTGCAAACAGCCTAAAATGTGGAGGAGGCATCCTGTCCACTGACAGAGACCTGGCTCTCTTGGGCAACCCCTGTCCTGGCTCCTTGGGGCTAGTCTCCCACGCTGGTAGCTCAGATGCAACCATTTGGCACTCCCCGGGGAAAGCTGTAGGCCTTTAGGCCAGGTTTCTCTGTAACCCAAGCTTTACCCACCAGGAGGGTGGGACCCTTAGAGCTAACCTGATCTCAAGAAAAGGCCAAGGTTTGCCCAGCTTCTCAGCTCTCTGAATCCCTGCTTGCTGCCCAGCAGGCCAGCAGCAGGCCTTAGAAGGGCCATCCGCAACACAGCAAGGGGCAGCCAGGAGCTGGCTGACCTAGCCACCTCCTCCCCCTCTGAACTCAGGTAGCGTTCCAGTCAGTCCAGCCAGACATGATTAAATGGTTGGCTACGTGCAGGGGTGGGAGACCCTGGGGGAAGAAGGGCACAGGGCCAACTCCCTGAGGCAGCCCCAAGGCACCCTTTGGTCTGTCAATCATTAACAGAAGCCACCTCAATGGCAAGCAGAGGAGAAAGTCCAAAAGGATGGCCTATCCCCTCCTGGCTCCCTCCTCCAAATGTGCCAATCCAGGCCTCATGGGACATGAGATCACCGCACTCGGTGGAGGGGTGTGTGCAGAGTCGTCTAATCCAACTAGTTACCTCTCCTGCTCCTACTGAATCTCCACAAAAGGCCAAGAGAGATGGGAACTAACAGTAGTTGATCCGTAGTTACTGTGTGCCAGAGACTGTGCCTAGTGCTCTCAGTGTGCTAGCCCAAGACACTGTGGCATAGTAGAGAAATGCAAAGATGCAGCCAACCTGCCTGTCTGGGTTCAGAGCCTGACACCATCTTTTTGTGTGACAAATTCATGAACTTCTCTGAGCCCCAGCTTCCTTGTGTGTAAAATGGGGATAGTATCGAACTCCTTCTTGGGTCATTATGACTGTCAAATGAGTTAATAATACATATGACATTCCTAGAAGACAACCTGGCACTTATGAAGAATTGTCATTGCTAATCCTAACAGTTGCCCCTTGAGAAGCAACTGGAAAACCCAAGATTAAGTCACTTACCCAAGTCATAAGCTGGTATAGGGGTGCTGGCTCCAAGGGCTCCATTTGGTACCCCTTCCTCCTTCATGCCATGGATCCTGCCCATCTCACATCTGCCCCCCACTCTCTGTTGGACCTTGAAGGCCTTCCTTTCACCAGAGCACTACTGAGCCCCAGCAGCCCCATCCTTTTACCTGCCAGTGAGGCTTCTGGGCCAGGAAAGTCATTGCTCTGCGGCCAAAACTGTTCATTTTTTTGAGCTGCTCCAGGGAAGACCTTCAGCCTATAGCCAAATGGGTTTCAGGGAAGCAGCCACGGAGGCTCTGCCCCCCAGGGCAGTCCTTGTAAGCACCTAGTACCAAGATGCCCCAGGGTCCAGGGAGGGGCTGGGACAGAAGCCTCATGCCCCAGGATGTTGGCAGACAAATCAAGACCTCAGCTTTCCGGCCCTACTTGCCTTTGCAGCCCAGTCTTTGGCTTCCTCTGTGTGCTTCCTGTACGCCCCAGCTGAAAGGGTCTCACAGATGGAGGTTCCCTGCCCAGACTCCTGCTCCTAATGAGTATAAGGAATGAAAGGCAACTGAAGCCTGTCTTCTAATGGGCCTGAAAAGATTCTGTTGTTTCCTTTCTCAAGTAGATTTGGGTCCATCTCATCTACCTTTAAGGTCCAGATGGTACAAAATCAGACTCTCATGGGCCTGGGCAGGCTAAACTCAGCTGTGTGACTTCTCCAGGGGACACTTAGGTCATGGAGCTTCCCCAGCCATCGAGGTGCCTTCCTTTGCCTTCGCAGCTGACCCTCACCCTGCAGGAACTCCTGGAGTCAGGGTCTCTACCTTTGTTTTCTAAGTCAAGGAACTGACTCCAGAGGAGAGTAGGGCTGGCCAGAAGGCATACTCAGGTCTAACCAGTGTCACCACGAGAGGGGAACTAGAAAGATGTCTGCCATGTGCTCATGTGAGCCTGCAGGGAAAGAGCTCAAGGTGAGTCATTGAATATCACCTTTGCTTTTGGTCGGAGAGGATGATCACATGCCACCACCACCACCTGGCCCAACAGCCTTCTTTCCCTCTTCTTAACACCAGGCCCTGCCCTGGGACAGGTGATAGTGCCTATTTTGCTGCCTCACATCCCTGTTCCCCAGTAGATGGCCAGGAAAGAGGAATCTGGAGGGCCCAGGGAGGTCTTCCCAGTCTAAGGACAGCCCTGGCCCAGCCAATGTCTCCTGCAGACCTAACCACTTTTGGAAGAGGCCTGGTAGAATCGAGGTGGAAACTCAGTTTGCCTCGGAAAACTTAGTGGGTGTAAGGAATGAAAGGCAACTGAGCCTCGAACAGCAACCCCCAGTCACTTCTAAATGGTCATCTGGCCTTGGTTAGGGACCACCATTTCTAAGATAACGCGACATCAGGTGTGACCACGTCTAAGATGGTGGGAACTATTTGGGACCCACCAAGTGACACTGGCCAGCATTAATACCTACTCCTCCCAAACACAGGACCCGTCAAACCCAAGACTGAGCCCCTAAATCCCCTGATGTTCCTCTTGTAACTAAGCTTCCTTCCACCCCAAGTAGGTGCTGATAGAGGTTAGAACTTGAGGTTAATTTCCTGTGGGAAGAATGAGCCCAAAACACCCAAATAAAAGAACTCATTCAAATCTAGGCTTGCTGGTACGCCACATGATATGGCCACATTCATCACTTTTGCACCCCCAAACATCACCCAAAGGATGGGCAGGTTGGGCAGGATAGGCTGAAAGCCCCTCAGCCTTGGCTCCTCAGAAGGACCTGAGGCTACACAAGTATGGGCCAGCCTGACTCAGTTGCTAACGCAATAGGCAGTCTTCTCAGAAGTAACACAGCAGCAAGCACGGGGTCCTTTGCAGAAAATCTACACTCCCATCCCCTCTAAGCTCTGCAAATTCCCAGTACCAACAAAGAGAGCTATAGGTTTTAGTTCTAAGGATGAGGGAACAAACCTCTGTCCACCACTGTCCCCTTTACCTCCCCAGGACCTGCAAAGTATGTAAGGAGGAAACCCATAGGCAAAGTCAAACCACACACCAAGTAAAACCAGCTCCACCACCAATGTTTCTTGAAAAAAATGGGGTTTATTGATTTTTAAACTGCAAATAGTCGTTACAAAAAGTTTTTTCTTTTAAATAAATTCACACAAAGAAAGAGAAATAGAAAGCAACGGTAGTGACCAGCAAGAGGAATAATAATTACATTCATCTTAATGTGTGTGTGCCAGTTCTGTTTACATTAACATTGGAAAACTCCAAACCTGGAATCCAGAACCTCAAATCTGCGCGTGGAATGTCTTTTGAGATGGGCACATGGAAGTCAAAGGGTTTTCTCTCTTTTTTGTTTTTCCCTTTTAGAAGCTATACATAAAAAGTTGTTTTCCTTCTGTACTGTCACAGAACTTTTACATACATTCTCAGTCCTAGTTGTAAAAGGCCTAAAGAGAAAGAAACTCAATTTGCAGTCCAACACAAAAGGGGGAATTTCTAAAATAAATAATCCAACAGTTTTTTGCATTTTTTTAAATTAATTTTTCATTTTTTTAAAATAAAATAACCAAAAAAAGTGTAAAGTTACAAAAATGTCATTGAAGAATAATATATTAAAACTGTGGAAAAAAAGGAAAGACACGTCACAAAATTTTAAGATTAATATGAAGATCATAATTTAACATAAAAGAATATATTCTATGGATTTGTCATCCCGATAAATATGAACAAAATTAACAAAAAAAAGCATAGTTTGGCAATAAATACGTTTTGATAAGTTAAATAAGCTTTTTTATATTGATGTGCAGTGACAAGCAAAATTTTTGCTCTCCAATTTCTGAAAGTTATATGAAGTTTAAAACCAAGGGAAAAAAGCATGGCGTGAGTGCTCTACGGACAGACCTACGGTATTCTAGAGCAAAACCATTAAAGCTACTTCTACAGGAAATCGTTTTACACAGATATTGTATGTGGAATGAATACCATTAACTGCTCACCCCTTACATTTTTTTTTAGCTTTTCTCTCATTTTTTTTGTTATTTTTTTAAAGATGTCACATATGAACTGGGGAACTTTAGCACCAAAATCAAGTCTCTCATAGTCCATCTAGCTTCCCCTTCCTCCCCACTTAAAAAAAAAAAAAAAGAAAAGAAAAACTCAAATCACAAAGTCCCACTTAAGTCAAAATCTTCGTCCGCTTTTTCAGCCTTCATTCCTGCAGACTCCACAAACCTGGGCAAGATTAGTCATCAGGGGTTCAGGTTGGGAAGAAAAAAGGTTTTGAATGTCAAAGATAGGTTTCCCCAAAAATCCAAGTCTGGCAACAACTGTGGAGGGGGGTGATACTGGGAAGAGAGGGGAGGAGGAAGTGTGTGGGAGACTGAAACAGGGAAGGTGCACTTGTGTCGCCAGTGGAGGGAGCTGCTGGTTCTGGGCCTCCCTTCCCCCTCCCCATGGGCAGAGGCTCCAGGAGGCCCACGGGTGCCCTCTGGCGCTGAAGAGGTAATGTAGTCACAGTGACAAAGTTAGATTACAAGGCACTAAGTTGCTTCTGTAAACTGTTACTGCTTTTTCTTTTGTGATTTGGCACTTAAGGCTTAAGCCAGAAAAAAGGCATCTACTGACAAATATGGGACTGGTCTGTTATGTACGGTAAGTGGGCTACAAAATCCAGGGAGGGGTTTCAAGCCAGAAGCTACTGACAAGTTGACTTGTCCTTATGTTAGGTGGGATAATGTGGAAGGGAAGTAGGGTCATTCCAAGGTTCTGGGAGAGAGGGGTTGAGCTTAACCTTAATGTAAGGGCTGTAAGGATGGGTAGGCAGGTGAGGGTCTGGGATCTGGCTGCGGGTTTGGGGGTGGAGTAGGCAGGGGGTCCCTCCCTACCCTGGTTTAGTCATCTGAGATGGAAAGTCTGCTGAAAATGGGCAGGCGTCTTGAGTTGTCCAAGGTGGGGGAGTCTGAGCCACTGTGGCTGCTGCTGGAGCTGCTCAGGTAGCCCTCCTGGTCCGAGAGAGAATCCTGAGGGCTAGGGGGAGAGTCAAACATGTGAGGGGACTCGGACATGGGCCGGAAGAGGAAGGTGGTGGGGGAGCCACCCCCAGGCAGCCCCATGCTAGGGGCAAAGAGGCTTGCCAACTCCTGGCTGGAGAAGGCGAAGGGGTTATTGGTGCCATCAGGCAGGGTAGGTGAACCCAGGAGGTCATCAGCGCTCAGGATGGGGGGTGGGGTGATGGACGTGGGGCTGTCCAGCAGCCCGGTGGCAGCGGTGGTGGCAGCGGCACTGGGAAACCCAGCAAAGCTAAAGCTATGCTGGAGGCGGGGACGGTCAGCAGAGAGGTCCCGGGCCCCGGCCAGGGCACGGCGCTCCTCAGCGTTGTGGATGAAGTGGCAGCGGGGCCCATAGGGGCAGAAACCGATGGTGTGGAAGGTGCGGCACAGCTCCGTCTTGTACTTGGGGTGGCGGGTCAGGCTGCGGAGCTCATGGATGCCGTGTGCGAACTGGCACTTGTCCCCGTACTTACAGGCACCGTTTTCCTCGAAGGGCCGGCACAGCTCCGTCTTGTAGCGGCTGGAGTTGACCTGGCCACTCCCGGGCTGCTTCTGGGTGGGCAGCAGCCGCTCACCCCCTTCTGAGAAAGAGCGATCTCGGAAGCGGCTGTCCCGAGAGCTCAGAGCTGGAGCTGGCTCACCCTTGAGGCTGCTTAGGAGCTGATTCTGGTGGAATTTGGAGCTGGGCAGGGTGACTGAGTGCCTCCGAGGGAAGCTGCCCCCAGCAGGGGTGCCCACTGCCTTCCTGTCCAGCAGGCAGCCCCCTGTACCGGGAGTACCGTAGTTGAGCATCTTGTTACCCTGGAGGGGAGAGAGAGAAAAGAAAGGACAGTTAGTAATGGTGGACATCCACAAGGACATCCCACTATGGGCAGCCCTCCACAATCTCTCCCAAAAGATCCATCTCCACCCCTGCAGAAGCAAGTCCCCCAAACTGTCTTTGCACCCATAGACCAGCCACCTGGGTTTATTTTGACCGCATGCATAAGAAACCACAAAATTTAGGCCTGTTTGACAAATTATTTTTTGTATGCACTCTGCTCTATGCTGATTCCTGAAATGCACCCCCCATATCCTCTGTCCCAAAGCTATCAATTTTATCCATAAAATCCAACTTCTTCACAACCCTAACAGATTCTTCAACTCAAAATATGTCACACAATGCAGACTTCTCTGGAATGAAAGGATAGACCCTTCTCCCTAATGAAAGGATAGACCTCAGAGAGGAAACTAAAGATTATGAGCTAAGTCAGGTGCCTTTCTAATCAGTCCTTGCTTAATTAATATGCCCCTCCCCCACAACCCAGCCTAGGACTCTCAACTTCCTCCCTCAGAAGTGTTCCCTTCCTTTGGCAACAGGTTCCTTGACTGCCTTTGCTCTTTCTTGACGGTTAAGGAGGGAAGACACCGGGGCCTAGTCTGTGGTTGGAGGAGAGAGGAATAGAATTCCTGATGATAAAACTCAGTCCCCATGTTCCTGGAGGGGGTACCTTCCACAGTGATCCCTCCCACCATTCCCTACTTAACCTCACCCCACCTCCCTTCACTGAGAAGATGCCTTTACAATTAGTCTCTGGCTGCAACAGCAGACTGAGATAACAGCACCAGTGTTTAATCTTTAACGCAAAGCTGCAGATGGGAAGGAAAAGGAAAGCACCAAATTCCCCCTCCCACCTCCCAGTCAGTAGTAGACTTGGGGGCAACGACAGGGGACAAAGCCAGCAAAGGTAGGTTTCTGTTCCAAAGGGACCCTGTCACCTGCTGAAAGTATACCCAAGATCTAGAAAGGGTACAAGGCTGGGGACCTGGCAGTTGGCTCCCAGCCCAAGTGGGTGTCATTGTATAGATTCTAAAGTTGGTCCCTTAGAATGGGGTGGGGGATCAGGAATCAGTAACTGCAACCATCCCACTGAGAGGATTACAGGAACCCAATGGAGAGCGGGTTCCCAACAATGAAGTTCATTTAAAAAGTCCTGTGGGGGGAGGGGATGAAAGAAAGAAAAATAGATCAAAGACCAGGAGCAGGGAAGAGAAGGATGAAGTGCCACAGAGCTCCCACAGCTGTGCTGCAAGTGGGAGTTGGAGAAAGCACAAGGAGGGACGCTGAAAATTCAAACTTTTTGGATGTTGCTCTTCAGCTCCTAGGCGTCCCAGCACCCCAACCCTGCAGCCCTGGGGCGCTGGCAGCTGCGCGGACAGGAGCAGCAAGCTGGGAAGAGAGAGCAACATGACCCGACGTGTTTAAGGCAAAACACTTCGGCAATTAAAAGCAGCCTAGCAGCTTCACCCTTTCAAATTGGGGGGAGGGCGTCAAAAAAATTTAACAACATCCATAGGCTTTTGCTATGTACAGTGAAATGCATTGCTTGGACACTTCAAGTTTAAAAACTGATTTTTCCAAAACCGGCGGGCAAACTACATGTTTTAATGAGGCCTCAGTAGTCGCAGGGACCCTTGCGTTCAGGCCAACAATTTGTCGCCCTCCATCCTGGTCGACAAGCCGAGGTGCTGTGAAACACAGGTAAGCATGTCACCCTGAATTCCCACCTTCATCCCAAAGTTTGCTGCACGGTCGGCTATAGGAGGAGAAAGCCCAGCCAAGCTAGGGCAGACACCAACCCCATTGCAAACTCGTTCTGCAACATCTTTTTTTGAATTACAACTGAGCCTTTTTCTTCGCAGCAGACACCCAATTCCTCCAAAGCAGGGGGAGGAATCTCACAGCAAAATATCATCGCGAAACTCTCTTCCCCGAGGGATCCTGGACTCCTAAACTCCACAGACCTGAAATGTTGCTGGACAGAGTTGAACCCCTCCCGGCAGCACCAAGAACCAGCGCACACACTGGGAAACCAAGCGGACCAGTGAACCTCGGCTCAAGCAGCACGTTCTGTACTAACGAATCACCCCAAACTTGCCCCAACCGCAGTCCTTCCGCTGCGGCCCCCGGGTAACCCCGCCACGCAAACTTTGCTCCCCAAACTCTGATCTCCAGATTCTCATGTAATCCCCCTCCAAGAACTGTTAAAACTCAAAAGAGTAGGAAGGACGGGGCCAAATTCCTTCAAACTGGCGAGAAGATGCAGGAGGAGGAAAAAACTATCTCCCTTCACCCCCTTCTTCCCAACACCCAAACTTTCGGGGGCTATTTAAGGCAAAAGAAAAAGACTTATGAAAAGGTAAACGCTCCGCCCCTCTTTACCTTGCATAAAACTTCGCTCAAGTCGAAGATGGTGGCAGACACGAGGGTGGTGGTCATCCTGGGCGCTCGCACGGGGCAGGGACGAGTATCTGGTGTGTTGCGAAGGTCCCGGTGCGGGGAAGGCGCAGCCTCCGGCTCTCGGGTCTGGAGTCCCACACGCCAGCTCCCGGTGCCCCTGGCCTTTCTGACTCTCCCGGGATGCGGCGCGCAAAGCCCAATTTATAAAGTTTCAGATTTGGTGGGCCGGGGAAGGAGGAGCTTTAAACTTATTTAAATGAGGATAGAGGAGGGAAAAAGGTTGATTGACAGTGAGACTGAATCAGCCATGCGGTCAAGCTGGGGGGTGGGGGAAAGAAACTTTCAAAAGGAAGAAGGGGGAGGGGAGACAAGGAAAGAAGGCGGAAAAAAAAAACCCCACCGAGCAGCGCAGAACTTTTTTTTCTTAAAGAGGAAAAGTTTCGAAGCCGCTGGCTTCGCTCCCCGGCGCTTCAGGCGCCCCTCTGGGGCCGCGCGCGGCACAAGGGGGAGCTTAGGGAGTGGGGGACGCGCCCCCCCCTGCCAACCTCCGAGCGCGGCTCTGTGACATCACTCATTCCACCCCCTTCGGGGTTCTAGTCGTTGTGTGTGTGTTTTTTTTTCTTTCTTTCTTTCTTTCTTTCTTTTTTTTTTTTTTGGTCGGGCAGGAAGGCGGGCTTGACTTTCTCTTTTTGCCAACAGGAGCTGAAGCCCGACCTTAGCGCCCGGGCTGCGGTTTCCATCTTGAGCTGGTCTCCCTTGAAACTTCTCCAAGTGCCCGCACAGCCTTTTCCCGACTTCCGCAGTCCGCTCCTCTCCGCAAACCCGGCAGGGCGAGAAGTTTGAAAATGTGGGTCTCACAAAACGTCCAAATCTAGGGTTTTAAGTTTGGGTGTTTTTTTTATTTCCAACGCTCGGGGGGTCATGGGGAGGCACTTAGGAAACTTTTTTTATCGGGAGGACCTGGCCTGGCGGGGCCGAGCGCTGCACGAAGTAGCGCGCCGCACGCGTCTACACTCGCGCTCGCTTTGCAGCCCAAGCACTCCGGGTGTGGGAGGGAAGGGGCGGGGGCATAGCGAAAAAGACCACAGCCTGGGCCGTTTGTTTGTTTTAACAGGCCTAGGAGTGGCGTTTCTTAAACCCATCCAAAATTTAAATTTTTTAGTAAAACCCTGAATCCTTCACGAACGCCCTCTTCCCCCCCCCAAAAAAGCCACCGAGCAACGCACGACTTTCCACGCGCGCTCTCACTTAAGAGGTATGCCGCAATCTACCCTCTCACCCTCCTCCGGAGGCAAGAACAATGAAAAAAGTTACTTTGGTAAGAATGAAGGTGGAGGGAGGTGGCAATTTTATTGTTGCTTCTCTCCGCCCCCCTCCAATGGAACATATGGCTTGTCACGCTGCTCTGTTTGGGACAGTGGGGACACGAAATCTACAAAACATAAAGACCCCTCGATCCACTATTACTCCCTTACAAACAGCAAAAAAATATATTTACTTTTAGATTGGGATATCCCGTCCCACCCAGATAAAAAGTTGTTAATGTGTTCGCCACCCGCTCTCAGCGCCTTCGCCCGGGTGCTAGAGTGAGGACCCAAGGGGAAATTGTGGCCAGTGTTTTCTTTCCTATTTCCACGCGGGCCCGGCCGCCTCCTCAACCCTTGCACGTTCCTTCCCAGCACTCGAGGCCGCCGGATCTGTTATGAAACCCGGTGCGCCGAGAGGCTAAGAGGGAGTTCCATTGCGATGTAATTAGGTCACCCCATTATGAGCACGTTCTTCGGAAAGGGCTGGGCGGGCGGAGGAAAGCGTTCGAGTCGCACTCTCTCACTTCCCCCCCTTCATTTTTACTGCATTTCTTATTTATTCGTCAATCTCCGGGCAAACCCAGGAAAACCTTCCAAATCACAACTGTTACAGGAACCGATTGTTTTTCAACTTTGCGAAACACAACTTTTGCTGCAGCCACGAACCTACGCGATACCCAAGCAGGGTCTGCTTTTATTTTTCCTGAGTTAAAATTGATGGCCCCCATTTTAACTCCGCTGCTGCCCCCTTGGTTTTTCTAATGCTGCTGTCCAGCCGCCTGTTGCTTCTTTCCCCCTGCTCCCATTTTTCAGCTTTTCTTGAAATCTGGCAAGCGCTGGAAAGGGAAATAACTTCCATCCACCTTAATTTAAATCATTCAAGTGGCTATTTCTTTCTTAAAGGGATGTTTGCTCGTTCCTTTCCCCAGCTCCAGGGGTGAGGGGCGATTTCGTGCAGTTTCTTGGTGATGAGGTAATGAGTTCCAGATTTCAGGACAGAGCAGGGTGTGCGTTAAAACCACAAGGTTAGTCTGAGTACTGATGTGAAGCTATTTCGGTTTTTTATTCTCCCCCCACCCACCCTCCGCTTCCACCCTCCCCTAAAAGGGCCGGCTGCTCTTTAACTCCCGAGAGTTCGCAAAACTCAGCTGGGGGGCACGGAGAGGGGGTGGAGAAGCAATAGGTGGGGGAGAAGAGCTGGAGCGAGAAGGGCCCCCTTCCCGGCCCAGGGCCCGTCCGGGTCCTCGCGCGGAACCGGCTGTCCCCTGCTCCGGGCAGCGCGACTCTCACTCCAAAGCTGCTGCGGGACCCGCCAGGGGCACCCTTGAACGGCTGGGCACCCCAAACTGGCTAAAAAGTGTGTGTGTGTGTGGGGGGTATTGTTACTGTTGTTTCCAAAGAGAAAACCGATTCCTTGAATTTCCTCCGCTTTCCCGTCTCCCGGAGGGCCCTCCCCTCCTCTCCTCCGGCCGGCCTGGCCCACTCGCTCCCGAGTTGTTTACCGGCCCCGCCGACCGACCGAGTTTGTTCCAGCGCCCAAAGCCTGTCTCTATAATTAAACTCTTTTTTTAATTGTCGGGTTGAAACGTCATTTCGGGGACTTTCCAAGGGTGAGGGCGCGGAGGGGAGGGAGCAAACTCCTTAACCCTTCGCTGACCCGGCGTCCACGCCAGGGCGGGCGGGGTGGGGTGGGGTGAGGGTCTGAGGCCCGAGCCCGCTCCCGCCCAGACGTGCCCCGCAGGTGCCCAGAGTGGCGGGCGGGCTACGGGCCCCGACCCGGCGGGAAGGCCGACGGGAGGAGTCGCGGCCCTCCCCCGCCGCCTTCGCTCTGCAGTCGGCTCGCTCTGCAGGCCTCACCGCGCCGTGCCCCGGGGCGGCGCCCCGTCACCTGCACTGCCGCTTCCGACCCCGCGGCGGTGGGCCGGCTCCTCGGGCAGGGGACCGACTTCCGGGCCCTCCCCTTTCTCGGGGAGCCAGCGGGGGTGGGGGTGTGGGGGAGAGAGGTGTTCAGTTTTGCGAAAGGGGGAAAGTGAAAGTCCTCGGAAGGAAGAAGGAGCGGCAGATAAACATATTCATCGGCCAGTCAGGACCCTGGGCGCACCTCGCTGCAGGTGAGAGTGTGAAGCGCTGGGCCGGGGACCCGGGGACCACCCGGTCCTGTCACTGGCGCCTTTGATGCACCCACTCCCCTGAGCCCTGCGGTGTTACACTTCCTCCCAGGCTTCAGGTCATTTGCAAAATCCCCCAAATTCTTCAGATTGGACGGTGCCCTTCCCCCAAGGTCTGCTACTTGACACCTTGGAACAGCTTCAGAGCTCCTGGGTTAGAGATAGAGGGAAAGGAGATCTGGCAGAGTGGAACCTTTGGCGTCACTTGTTAGAGTTACCAGTAGTCTTTGTGAAATGAAGATTCCTCGGCTTGGACCCAAGTACAAAGAAACACTTTAGGGGTGGGACCGGGAATCCGCATTTTTGTTAAATTTCTTGCTTGTGACTCAACAGCTCAGGTTTGAGAATTAATGATACAGGACATTGAAGTTGGAGCTCGTCTTGATCCAAATCTTGAGTCTGCCATTTTCCAACTTCGTCACATTTCACCGACACAAAGCCGGTTTCTTCTTCTCTAAAATAGAGGTGATGATATAGTGCCTAAATTTGGCAGATGAAGTGCGTACTTTCATGTGCCTCGCCGTTATATGCAAACCATTCTTGGGCCCTTATTACACCACAAAACTAATTCTGGGAGTATTCACTCTGCAAATACAGGTTTCCATTAAGTGGTCAACTGACAACTTATAAATTTATCACTGTCTGCCCCCAATCTCCAGTCCTGGACAAAACAGGCCCTGAGGCTTGGAAAAGAGGGAAGGCTCTTGACCCAGTCCTGGGCAAGAGCCAGGTGGTTTAGAGTGAGGTGATGGGAATCTGCTGCCCGACTGAAAAATACCTCATCTTTGTGACAATTATTTGTAAAACAACTAGGCAAATCACCTGGGCCCTGTGTGTAATCAGTAAAAGCTTCCTCTATCAAAGTCTGCAAAACCCTTCAGAATGCTGTGGGCCCTGCTCAGCTGCGGGTATCCTCTTGAAAGCAGGCCTCAGGAGAGGGTACCTTAGGGTCTGCAGTCAATGCAGCTCCTTTATGGTATCTGGAACCTTTGGGAGCTGGCTGCCTCCTCAGAGGACTAAGAGAATCCAACAGCATGGCCCTAGGGGATCTCATTGTCTTTCTGCCTCTCTTTCTCCTATCAATTGTTTTTACTATTTCCCTGCTGAGATGTTTCATAGCTCAGTTAAATTCTCAGGCTAGCCCCCAGCACTTCCCTCCACCCTGGCCTCTGGCCTCAGCCTGACAAGAGCAAACCCTTCATCCAGCATAATCTGACTTTACTTTTTTTTTTTTTTTTGAGACAGAGCCTCCGGCTTTTGCCCTGGGTAGAGTGCAGTTGCATCACAGCTCACAGCAACCTCTTATCTCCTGGGCTCAAGCGATTTTCCTGCCTCTGCCTCCCAAGTAGCTGGGACTACAGGCATCCACCACAATGCCCCATGCCCTACTATTTTTTGGTTGCAGCCATCACTGTTGTTTGGCGGGCCCAGGCAGGATCCGAACCCACCAGCTCAGGTGTATGTGGCTGGTGCCTTAGCCGCTTGAGCCACAGGTGCTGAGCCTCTACCCTTGACTTTCACTCCCCAGCACCACTTCTCCTAACACCTCCAGAAAACTCCTTTTGCTCTAGTCAGTTTTAAATGAAAATGAGCTATCTTTCTCTGGCCTCAGGGCCTTTGCACATATAAGTGTTTCTGTCTTAAATCAGCTTTCCTTTAGTCCAAGTAAATTCTGGAGATTTTTGTTTTCTGGGTTTTGTTTTGTTTTGTTTGAGACAGTGTCTCTGTCACCCTGGGTTGAGTGACATGGTGTTGTCATAGCTCACAGCAGCCTCAAACTCTTGGTCTCAAGTGATTCTCTTGCCTTAGCCTCCAAAGTAGCTGGGACTACCCTTCCCCATCCCTAATCCCTGGTAGCCACTGATCTGTTCTTTATCACTGTAATTTTGTCTTTTCCAGAATGTCCTCTAAATGGAATCATATCTGGATGATTTCACATAGTATAATGCCTTGAGATTTATCCATGTTGTTTAGGTATCAGTAGTTCCTTTTCAATGATAAATACTATTTCCATATATAAGTATACAACAACTTATCCATTCACCTGTTAAAGGACATTGGATTATTTCTAGAGCTACAGTAAACATTTATGTACAGGTTTTCACATGAAACATAAGTTCTCGGCTTGGCGCCTGTGGCTCAAGCGGCTAAGGCGCCAGCCACATACACCTAAGGTGGCGGGTTCCAATCCCCAGCCTGGGCCCCCCAAACAACAATGATGGCTGCAACAAAAAAAATGGCCGGGCGTTGTGGCAGGTGCCTGTAGTCCTAGCTACTTGGGAGGCTGAGGCAGGAGACTCGCTTGAGCCCAGGAGTTGGAGGTTGCTATGAGCTGTGATGCCATAGCACTCTACCCAGGGGGATAGCTTGA
>CAUYTI010102570.1:0-33206 GCA_963575145.1 Galago senegalensis
ACCTGTGGTCCCAGCTACTTGGGAGGCGGAGGCAAGAGACTCGCTTGAGCCCAGGAGTTGGAGGTTGCTGTGAGCTGTAATGCCATGGCACTCTACCCAGGGGGACAGCTTGAGGCTCTGTCTCAAAAAAAAAAAAAGAAAAAGAAAAAAATTCCTGAGATGATAATTACAACATTCCTTCCTTATTTGACCCTAGCTCTGATGTTTGTTCAGTCTCTTCATATAGTAAGGTTTTTTGTTAGGTCTTTTTTTTTTTTTGCCTTTTATGATGCGTTGTAATTTTTTGTTGAAAGGTGGACATGATATTCTGAGTAAAAGGAAAACTGCAGTAAACAGACCTTTAGTAATGTAGTGGTAAGGTGTGGGGAGGGAGGGGAAGGATTCTGAGCTTTTATGAGTAGGTCTTAGTCATCTGGGGAAGCTGTGGTGCCCTAGACTGTGAATGTCACCGAATTTTCTCAGATGCCTCCCACCTCCATCCCTTATGGGAGACAGGATGGCTTGATGGGGCTGGAATTGGGTCTTCTCCTTCCTCTACGTGGAAGACTAACAGGAACCAGAGTTGGGTACTTTTCTTCTCCTAGGTAGGTTGGGCTCTGATGATACTTTAGCAGGTTAGGCTCTGATAAAATACCAGGGGTGCCAAAAAAATGTATACAGGTTATAAGCGAAGTTATTTACGCATTATATACTGTTACATGATGTATCTACTTCAAGCACCTCTTGTGATTATAGAAGCCAAGTGACACTTTTTCTCATCTTTTGTTATCAGTATACACTGAGTACTACAATTTTATTTTATTTTTTTTGAGAGCCTCAAGCTGTCCCCCTGGGTAGAGTGCAGTGACATCACAGCTCACGGCAACTTCCAACTCCTGGGCTCAAGTGATTCTCCTGCCTCCGCCTCCCAAGTAGCTGGGACTGCAGGTACCTGCCACAATGCCTGGCTAGTTTTTGGTTGCCGTTGTCATTGCTGTTTGGCAGGCCTGGGCTGAATCTGAACCTGCCAGCTTAGGTGTATGTGGCTGGTGCTTTAGCCGCTTGAGCCATAGGCACTGAGCCAAGTACTACAATTTTAATACATTTTTTTGTTTCTTATAATGTGTATGCATTTTTTTAGGGGGGTGCCCTTTGTAGTTTTTCCTGAGAGCCAGCCTTAGGAAGAATGGAATGGTTTGGCATATTGCATTTGGCCCTTTTTCCTCTCCCCCTACCAGAAGCATGAAGCAATTTGGGCCTGGTACTGACTATGAGGTCCTGGGACTCTACCTGGAGGAAAAACTACAAAAGCACAGGGGCTCCCTGGAATTTTTAACTCCATACCTGTCCACGCTGTCTCTCCAGCAAATTGTTAATTGCAATTTAGTTTTTCCTGTCCCCGTTCCTGCTCCTGATGGTTTCTGCTTGGCTGAGTGTCTGTTTGGGTAACTTGTTATTCTCTGCATCTGCCTGTCTATCTGTCCAACTTTGGGGGTGGGAGTTTGCCCTTTGACCTCACTTCTTTGACAGATCTAAGAGGAGCTGATTTTTCAGTTTGTTCAGCTATTTTACTTCTTAGGATGGAGTACTGACGTCTAAGCTCCCTGACTTCTAATGCCAGGCCAGCCATTCAATATAATTTTCATTTCAGATATTTTATATTTTTAACAGTTCCATTTAGTGGTTAAAGTATCTCCCATTCTCTCCTCATTAAGTTCACGTTTTCCTCTACATTTTTTAATGTGTAGAGCAAATTGATACAGTACTCATCCCTCATCCACAGTTTCACTTTTCATGGTTACAATTTCCCATAGTCATCTGCAGTCTGAAAATATTACGTGGAAAATTCCGGAAATAAACAATTTCTAAGTTTCCAATTGCCTACCATTCTGAGCAGCGTGAAGAAATCTCTTGCCATCCTACTCTGTCCCACCCAGGATGTGAATCAACCCTGTTCCAGCACATCCAGGCTGTCTCTGCTACCAGCCCGTTAGTCACTTAGCAGCCATCTCAGTTAACAGACAGAGCCACCGTCTCTCTACGGTGGAGATTGCGTTTGAGGAACCCTTATTTTACTAATGGCCCCCAAATGCAAGAGTAGTGAGGCCAGCAATCTGGACATGCCAAAGAGAGGCTATAAAGTGTTTCCTTTAAGTTAAAAGGTGAAAATTCTGACTCAACAAAGAAAAAAAATTACATGCTGAGCTTGCTAAGATCTACAGTAAGAATGAATCTTCTATCTTTTTTTAAATCTTTTTTTTTTTTTTTTTTGAGACAGAGCCTCAAGCTGTCCCCCTGGGCAGAGTGCTGTGGCATCACAGCTCACAGCAACCTCCAACTCCTGGGCTGAAGCGAGTCTACTGCCTCAGCCTCCCAAGTAGCTGGGACCACAGGCGCCCACCACAACGCCTGGCTATTTTTTGGTTGCAGCCATCATCGTTGTTTGGCGGGCCCAGGCTGGATTCGAACCCGCCACCTTAGGTGTATGTGGCTGGCACCTTAGCCGCTTGAGCCACAGGTGCCAAGCCTGAATCTTCTATCTTTTATGAAATTGTGAAGAAGGAAAAAGAAATTTGTGCTAGTTTTGCTGTCATACCTTAAACTACAGAAGTCACAGCCACTGTGCACGGTATGTGCTCAGGTAAGACGTAAAAGGTATTACATTTGTGGAAAAGGTAGAAATGTGTTCTGATTGACAGCCATGTTTTGTGCCAGAAAGCATTGAGACTGCAGCCAGGGATCCCCTGAAATGAGTGAGGCCATATATTCCAAGTAAGGGAAGGTTACACAGATTTGGGAATAGATTTGGACTGAAAAAATATAAATATTATTGGAGAGTCTGCATCTGCCCAGGCAGAAGTTGCTGCCACATTTCTGGCAAAGTTGAAGAAGTTTTTAAGGAGAAACAGAACCATACAAACAAAGCAAGTCTTTGATGACGATGAGAGTGGGCTCTTCTAGAAGGATATGCCCAAGAGAACCTGCATTTGTATAAGTGCAAAGGGGACGTCAGGGTGTAAAATACGGAAGGACAGGAGGTCTCTGGCACTGTGTGCAATGCTACAGGGCATAAGCTAGGTGTCGTGTGCACAGAGAAGAACCTACACTCTCAACAAACAAAAGCAAAGGCTCAGCGCCTGTGGCTCAAGTGGCTAAGGTGGTGGGTTCGAATCCAGCCTGGGCCTGTCAAACAACAATGATGGCTGCAACCAAAAAAATAGCCAGGTGTTGTGGCGGGTGCCTGTGGTCCCAGCTATTTGGGAGGCTGAGGCAGGAGACTCGCTTGAGCCCAGGAGTTGGAGGTTGCTGTGAGCTGTCATGCCACAGCACTCTATCCAGGGGGATAGCTTGAGGGTCTGTCTCAAAACAACAACAACAAAAAAAAATCTGCTAAAAGTATCTGCCTGTGTTCAGTACTGTCTACGCAATGTATCCCCTATGGATAAGGAGCGATCACTGTTTTAATGCGCTAGCCTGCTCATTCCATCATTTCTGCCATTTATATATCTGTTTCTGTTGGCTGATTTTCCTCTCCTGGTAGAGGGTCATATCACCCTGACAATTTGTGAAAACTCTGTAAATCTCTCTCCATCTCTCTCTCTCTTTTTGCAGCCTCCTTCTCCAGCACTCCGACAAGCCAATTCTAGGTGTCTTGGCATCCCCAAACTCTAGTATCTGTCCCGTCAATTCAGTGAAAATGCTGGCTTTCTTAGGGTTTCCCGTTCATGAGCTTCACTGGTGTTACATATAAATTACAGGTGGCCATTGTTTAGGGCTAAGCTCCTGCGCCAGGCTCCAACAGACCCGAGTGAAAATCAAAATGGAGTAATCCATGCTTAAGTTCCACACCACCAAACCGAAACTAAGTTGCTATCTGGCCTCCAGAGAAATCAGAAGAGAGAAATAACAGCCAATTTCCCAAACAGGCCAGTTTCAATCTTCAATCAGTAAGATAATGAAGCTCTCTCAGTTTTAATTTTTGTAACTCAAAGTAGCCTGAAGTTAACCAGTTATTTTTCTATTTTCTGTCTCCCTATCACTGCCTGACAAAGAAAGTAACTTTGAAATGACCGATTCAATTTTTCTTCTTTCTTTTCTGCTTTCTTTAGCCCTTTTGCTGTTAAAATACACCAAACCTTTCTGCTCACTCATTGGAACACTTATTCTATATCATGGAACGAAGTGTCGCGTGGTTCAAGTATTGCAGTAAAAGCCAATTAAGATCTTTAAACTAAACTGGTAATTTTGTCTTTTAACAGCTGGAAACTGTCTGTGGTCAGTAAGGTAGGGCAACCAGAGGGCTTCCCTCATTAATTTCCTTTCTCTCAGGGATCACAGTCCTCTGCTTCTGGTTGTCCAAGGTCTGAAACTTGTTTAATATATTTTGTCTGGCTTTATAGTTGTTAATAGTGGGAGAGCAATCCAACAGTAGTTAATCCTTTGCAGACACATTTTAAACCCTTTTTGTGTCACAGTAACAACTGTTTCCTGTGGCTCAACCTACTATTTCTTGGCCGAGTTTGGAGTTCCGTAGATTTGTTTATTTTGTGATCAGTTGTTGACCTCTGTGCATTTCTGCATAGGTAAGATTCAACAAAACATTATTTTATTTTTATTTTTTTTGAGACGGAGCCTCAAGCTATCCCCCTGGGTAGAGTGCAGTGGCATGACAGCTCACAGCAACCTCCAACTCCTGGGCTCAAGCGAGTCTCCTGCCTCAGCCTCCCAAGTAGCTGGGACTACAGGCGCCCGCCACAATGCCTGGCCATTTTTTGGTTGCAGCCATCATTGTTGTTTGGCAGGCCCAGGCTGGGGATTCAAACCTGCCACCTTAGGTGTATGTGGCTGGTGCCTTAGCCGCTTGAGCCACAGGCGCTGAGCCTGTAAAATACATTTTAATTTGCTTAAACATATATACTTTTGCAAGGCATTTATAATGGAGAGGTTGAAAGTTTTTATTACGAATATAGATACAATGTAGTTGTTACTATAGATGGTCCTCTATGAAGCTATTTTTAATTAGCCCAAAAAGGAAGTGGCTACATTTCTTATTCTTTTTCCTGTATACTACATAATTTTATTTTCTATTACATTTTTTGCTTTACTGTTTATATTTATTTAAAGTACTTGATTATTGTGCTATGCTGATTTAGTATAATATATTTTTTGAGACAGTCTCTGTTGCCCCAATATTGCAGTGTCATCCTTATAGCTCACAGCAACCTCAAACTCCTGGGCTCAAACAATCATCCTGCCTCAGCCTCCGAAGTAGCTGGGACTCTGGGTGCCTGCCATAATACCTGGCTAGTTTTTCTATTTTTAGTGGAGATGGGTTCTTGCTCTTGCTCAGGGTGGTTTTGAACTTACGAGCTCAAGTAATCCCCACCTGGGGTTTCCCAGAGTGCTAGGATTACAGGTATGAGCCTAGCATTTATTTTGTATTTGAAAGGTGATCTAAGTATCTAATTCGTCCTTTTGCGTGAGTATACTACTTTTTAATGATCCATTTGGGAATTTCATAAATATTTGAGTATCCAATAGTGCCAAATATGATGTTAAATTCTAGAGATATAATGGTGTGATTTAGACATGATCTCTGCCTTCAAGGAATATGAATTTGACAGGGTAGACAAAGACAGACTACTGTAAGAACATATGGCAAGAAGATTAAGTAGAGTTAACCTAGTTGGGTGTATATCAGCCCATATAGTGTATGGCAAGGAGGAGTGAGAGTTATAAGAAACACCTGCATAGCTCGGTAATGTAACACCTTGGTGAAAAGGGTGTGGGGAGGGATTTAGCTCTCCTAACAAACATGAGAGCTCGAGAGACAAGAGTAGGGTGACCAGATTTTAACATCAATAAGGCGGGACAACATGGCGGGGGGGGGGGGCTGGGGCGGGGCAGGGGATGGGGCAGGGCAGGGCCTGACAACAAAGCAAACTTTGATAAGCAGCAATTATTTGTTATTATTACAGTTTAACATTATAAAATTAACAAAAATAATATAAAACTCATATCCTGGCGAAATAGCCACATGGCAGCCGAAAACTGTATATTCCCTTCTTGTTCTCCCGCCTATTAGTGCATTCTTTCCAAAAATTGGGACTTTTTAAAAATGCCCTGGGACGGGGGACAAATTGTTGGAAAGCGGGACGTCTGGTCACCCTAGACAAGACCAGTCTCTACACCTGTGGTGTTAAGAGCCACAGGAGTGTGTGTATAGGAGGCTGGAGGAGACAGCAGTTGGGAGTACAGCCTTGGTAATTTGGTATGGGCTGAATGTTGTAGATCTTAAGTTTAATTTTTTTAAAAGATTGAACTTTAAAAACTAAAGTATTTAAATAAGTAACCAAAAACCAAAATTACTGTGGTTGGAGTACTTTTGGATGCTGTAGAGCAGTTCTCAACCTGTGGGTCGCAACCGCCTTTTAACAATGAAAATACATTGCAGCATTAGGAAGGTTGAGAACCACTGCTTTAGAGGCTAAGGTTTTTAGTATTATTCGAATTGATCAAGATTATAAAAGTATGGCTAAATTAACCTATTTAATGGCATTTTAATCAACATTTTGGATTAGGGAAAATCAGTTTATCTTTGTAGAAAAAGTTAAGATAAAGATGCTGCAGGCATGATCTTACTTGCAGCGATCTTTTGTTGCATAGGCAGTGGACAGTAAAGCCCAGGGTGCCAGTGCACATCCACAGGATTCCCTGCATGCTGCGCCTGTGGCTTGGGTACTAGCAGCAGGTGATCTGTGGGTGACTGCATGTGCTAGCGACTTTCCATCCATCCGCCCAGACCTGAGGAAAGAGAACCAGAAACTCCCTATGCCTTCCTCCTCTGCCACCATTTCAGACATTTGGCAGGGACTTGTTTTAGGGTTCCCACAGATTTCCAGGAAGGATGCAAGCTCCTTTTACCCCTTAGCTTGGGGGGGCCACCTGTCTTTGCTGCTGTGACCCTTCTCTCTTGATGTTAAGGTGCCTGGAGCCCTCCAGGAATAGTGCAGATGGGACACTGAGCCAGTGGGGGACTGCTGGGCAGCTTTGGAGCCATCTCTAAGGGTTAGGGTGAGGGTGTCTAACCGAAGTTCCTTTGGGATGTCAGCCAAACAGAGTGGTACGGGGGAAGTATAACTGTTAATGAGGCCAAAGAAAAATTAAAAGAAAAGAGGCACCAGAAGGAACTTTATTGATTAGAGATAGTTCACATGAAGACTATCTACTATCTGTTAAAACATCAGCTGGACCAACTAATCTGTGAATTGAATACCAAGGTTGGAAATTCAGATTGGATGTTGTTATATGTGTCAAGTCCAAGCTTAAACAATTGGACAGTGTGGTTCATTGGATTTTGACTACTATGTTCAGCTGTGCAAGGATAAATGGATGGGACAGAAGCTCTCCTGAAACAGTGTGGCATCTGGGGTCTGCCTTTACCAACAAACTAAAAAGTTCTTAGAAGAATATAAATTACACGTGTAAGTGTTTCTCTTTTTCTAAATATGCTCACATAGAGCATCTCCTAATGCAGCTACGTAAAAGAGAACCAAAACTTGAGTGACTGCTCTGGATAACTATGCAGAATTCTTTCTAAGAACAGCCGAAGTCAGTCTAATTTAAATGTGTGAAGAGGTAGCTAGGTATTTAAAATTCCCTTAGATCAGTGGTTCTCAGGCTGTGGGTTGTGACCCAAAGGAACTGTATTCAAGGGCCACAGCATTAGGAAGGTTGAGAACCACTGCCTTAGATATTTTCACTTGAGTGATGCCTCCCTTCCTAATGCTGACCAAGACCACTGAAAGAGCATTTTATCAGAATGCCTTGCTTTCTGAGGTTCCATTAGGTCAAAGGTCTAATCTCCAGTAGTAGAGAAAGAGCTCCTCTTAGGAGTACTGAAAAGTGGAAGAAACCAAGCTGACGTAGTCTGACCTTCAATTTTATGTGATCAGAGTTTATTTTAGAACATTTTATATTTTGCATTCTGATGTACCTAGGAGTATTATTACACAAATCATGTGTATGGGTATTTATCCCTCATTTTATATAATTACTTAATTCAACCAGAAAAACGTAACCATGAAATCCTATATTTGTCTTTTTATTACCTGTGTGAACTCTCCCAGGTGAATGAGTACTGTAGTAATTCATTTTAAGGGAGTCTTATTTCAAAAATATTTCAAACTGGTACAAATGGAAAAGACTTTCCTTTTGCTTTTAAGGCTGAAGCCAAGAATGCCATGATAGACAGGTGGAACTCCATCTCTGTTAATAAAAAACAATGCAGATATATACATTTTACTCTTTGAAGTTGCTATGTCTCAATCTGTTACCATTGACTTTGTTTTTTTGAAATGGTTCTGGAAATTTCTAAGGTGTCCTTGAATTATAATCATAGCCACCAGCAGTTGTTTCCCTTCTACCATGGAGAATACTTTGACTTAATTTTCTTTTAGATGTAGGGGGATACCTGTTTCACAATGTTTATTGCCATTACTATTTGATTTGAATGTATTAAACTTAAGAACCTGAATTAAAAAAAGGATAGATTCCTAGGGGCATGCATGGTTAATGAATCCATGTGAACCATTTTCAAGCAGTCATTTTTGCCTAGGTCCTCTACATGTCACTTCTTTTGGGGGCCACTGTGTACTTGGAAATAAACTGAAATTCTTTGGGACATTCTGTTATTAAGATTTTACAACATTTCTGACATATTGTGTTCCTACTTTATCCACATTAATGAGGTGCTGTATGATTAAAAATACCCCAGGGTTTTTGTTTTCTTGATAGTTTACATCTTACCATGTAAATGAACTCTGAATATCCAATTACTTATGATAAATGTTAAAACTAGTTCATGATAGTTCCTTTGGAATTATTCATCAAGTAAAAGATGAATAAATAAGAAAAGGACTTGGGTCTTTCACTTCCAGAAGAATAACAGATAAATTTGTTTAAAGAGATCTTTTACAACAAACCATTCATTGACCGTTAGGTCCATTGCTGGACTTGCAGAAATTAAGAAAAATCTTACAACACTTGTCAAAAATAAAGCAAGTCAAAATAATGACAACAAAATAGCAACTAAAAATTATGAACTAAAACAAGAACAATAAAAGATAAGCACAAAGGAAAGCTTACCCTGGAGGTAAATGTTCCTTGTCCACATAGCAGTTGGGAGTCTAAGACTTGAGTAGATGATAAGGTTAGAAAACTGATTATGAGATTCCAGCCTTAGGCCAGTGACTGTCGAAGGGACCTAAAGGAGGTCCCTAAAGGAGGTGATATAGCCCATGGTCCAGGCAGAAGCAAATACAAATTCCTTCTGAGGAAAATGTTCTTAATCTACCTCCTAGCACTCTCTCAGATTACAATTACTCAGATTTGAAGTCACAAAAACAATTAAATACAGAAGGAAATAAATGTTTATTAAGGAGTTGACAGGAAAAAAACAAGCAATAGACCTCCAAGATATAAAATATTAAGTAATGTGTAACATATTTTAAAAAAGAGATGGACTTAAAAAAACGAGTAACAGCAAGTGATTATCAGATATGACTGGGAAGATTTAAAAAGAACCAAATACAATGTCTGGAAGTGAAAAATGTAGTTGTTGGAATAAAAACCTCATAGAGAATTAGTGAACTGGAGGACAGTTTGAAGAGACCACATACAGTGTAGCACAGAGGCAGAGAAATGGAATATGTGACAGAGAGGTTAAGAGAAATGGAATAAAGAGATCTAATATAAGTCTAATCAGAATCACAGAAAGTGAGACAAAGAAATGCATTTGAAAAAATAAAGGCTGAGAATTCTCTAAAATTATTAAAAAGACTTGAATCTAAAGATACAGAAAGCACAGTTTTTACAAAGCAGAACAATTAAATAATTTAAAAAACCCCAACACTTGAACACATCCTCCATGATTGTTTCATGGCCTTGTATTGTTCCTGTTCACATTTAATAGGGCTGACCGTCATAGATAATAGGATATTGTGCAAATGAAGGAGTGTGACTTTGAGGCTAGGTCAAGACATTGCGGCTTCTGCTTTGCCCATTTTTAGGTTACTCACTCTAGGTGAAGCCAGTCACCATGTTGTCACTCAAGCACCTGATGAAGAAGCCTGAATGGGGAAGAACTGAGTCTTCTTGGCAATAACCAGCAACAATTTATGAGACATATAAGTAAGCTACCTTGGGAGTCTATCTGCCTGCTGGTCAAACCTTCAGATGATTATAGCCTTAACTAACATCTTGACTGCAACCTTATAAAATACCTTGAGCCAGAATCAGCCAGCTAAATTACTTTGAATTCTTGACTGATGGAAACAGTAAGATAGTAAATGTTTATTGTTTTAAGCCACTACATGATGGGGATAACTTCTCATGCAGCATTAGACACCTAATATACCAAGGAACATCAAAGGCAATGAAAACTGAAAAGAGACCAGAAAGAAAAGATGGATCACAGAGAGAATAATAACACTTGGACTGATAATAGATTTCTTCTAGTAAGAAGCTAGAGGTCAGTGGAATAGTATCTACATGTAGTGTGGAGGAAAAATCTTTTGGCCTAGTGTTGTATGTTTAGCAAAATGATATTTTAAGAATGAGAGAGAAATAAGGTATTTTTTTGATAAACTTAGTTTGACACTAGTTGATGTTTAGTAAAGGGTATGTTTTAATTTTTTTTTAAGAGACAAGGTCTCTCTATGTTGCCCAGCTTGGACTTGAACTCCTGGGCTCAAATGATCTTACCACTTCAGCCTCTTAGGTAACTGGGAGTACAAGTACTTGCCATTGTACCCAGCAAATATTACATTATTTTATGCAGTGAATATTTGTTGAATACCTGCTATATGCTAGAAAGTATTCCAGGGGTCAACAACAATATTTTCCTCCTCTGCAGTGTTCAGTGGTAAGAAAACAGACAAATATCCTTACTTTAATAGACCTTACAGTCTAGTGGTAGATGAAATGGTGGGTAAGTTGAGGGAGGAAGTTTTAGGTCCTTATATTGATTAGAAAGAGAGTCGGTTAAGTTATTAACATTACATTCTGTTAAATTATTCATCATGGTAAAACTTTAAAAGTAACAACTAAATAATTGAAAGAGTAGAGGGAAATATAGAATTGGCAAAACAAAGCATGTAATTAATGTTTTTAAATGGATTAATTTACTTAATCCACCCAAGTATTAAAAAGTAATACTTGGATCAGGAGTAAGTTTAATAGATTTGTTGGGTGTTCTATCAAGTGCTATTTATATTCAAAATATAAATTTGTATTAATAGATAGATGTTAACTTTTCAAAAGCTGGTAACCTTGACTTTTCCAGAATAATTTGAGTTTATCAAGGAAATTAACACTATTACTTGGGTTTGTTTTATAGTGAAAATACTACCAAATATGACAGCATTATGAGAGAACTAATATGCATTGCATATATTCTAAAATGTTAGACATTAAATATGGGCATATAACTGTGAGGAATTTATTTATTTATTTAGATGGGGTCTCAGTTCGTTGCCTGGAAAATTTTGTTTGTTTATTTAGATGAGAGTCTCAGTTTGTTTCCTGGGCTAGATTGCACTAACCTGACCCTAACTCACTCCAACTTCAAACTTCTGGGGTCAAGCAGTCCTCCTGCCTCAGCCTCCCCAGTAGCTGGGGTTATAGGTGTGCATCACCAGGCCCACCTAAATTTTTATTTATTTGTAATTTTTTGGAGAAAAAGGGGTCTTCCTATGTTGCTCATGCTGGTCTCAAACTCCTGGCTTCAAGTGATCCTCCCTGAGCCTCCCCAAATGGGATAAGCCACCAAGCCTGGACTTCATTATCTTTTTTTTTTTTTTGGCCAGGGCTGGGTTTGAACCCACCACTTCTGGCATATGAGGTCTGCGCCCTACCCTTTTGAGCCACAGGTGCCGCCCAGACTTGATTATCTTTTTTTTTTACTGAGATATCCTTGACATAAGATAGAGTGAACATATATTTACAGTTAATCAATTATGACATATGCATTCACTTGGATAACTATCCCTACACTACAATTAAGATAGCATGAACACATCTATCACCTTCAGAATTTTCTTCCTACTTCTTTGTCCCTCCTTCCCCTTCTCTGATCTCTGCTCCATCCTCAGACAACTATTAATCTGTCTTTATCATGATAAATTAGTTTGCATTTTCTTGTGTTGTTCTTGTATTGTGGGGAATATTTCTAAAACCAAAATGTACCTATGGAAAAATGTACAAATATATTTCAAACATTAAATATAGGTATATTTGATTTGTCAATATATACCTATAAATGTATTTATACACTAAACACATTTACATATCAAGTTATTTATGTTACATATTTATTAAATATATTTAATATATTAATGTTTTTTAAAGAATATCAAAAATTTAATTAAAGTCTACTGCACATTTTCTTCATGCATTTGAGGTACTAAATAAATTACATTTAGGTGTTCTACATATATGTGTGTGTGTGTGTATACATATATATTTTTTAAAATCAGATACTTTTTAGCGGTGCCTATAGCTTAGTGGGTAGGGCGCTGGCCACATACATCGAGGCTGGCAGGTTTGAATCTGGCCCCAGGCCAGCTAAACAATAATGACAACTGCAATAAAAAAAATAAATGGGCATTGTGGCGGGCGCCTGTAATCCAGCTACTTGGGAGACTGAGGCAAGAGAATCACTTAAGCCCAAGAGTTTAAGGTTGCTGTGAGCTGTGACATCAGGGCACTGTACCCAGGGTTACAGCTTGAGACTATGTCTGAAAAACAAAAACAAAATCAGATACTTCTCATTTAAGACAGAGTAGAAATTATTTAAAATGAGGAGCATGGGTAAAGGACAAGCTATATATCCAATTCAAATTGCATTAAAAGCCAAATACAGAAATTAAATTTTCCTAAAAGGAAATAAATATTCACTATTTCTCTCCCAAAGTAGGTAAAGTACACTAAAAAAAAAAACCTATCTGGATTGAGACACTTTCTCACTTTGATATATATGAGTAAAAATAAATTCCATATTTAAAATTTTAGGGTTATATAGTTAGAAATATATATTCTACTTTTATGGGCAGGTCATCTAGGGGAAGTAAGTTAGCACAATTATCTACATACTGAGCAGGGCTTATTCCTTTTCTTTAGCTTCTTTGCACATGTAAAGAATGCCATAAGATGTCCTATTTTGCCATGGACAATGCAACCATTTTTAGGTCGACCTTGGCAAATATAAGGTTTAATGGAATTAAGGGGAAAGCTGGATTCCATACTTTCTTCTTTGTCTTGTGTTTCTTCCCTCTAAAACTCTTTGACATCTTCAGTCATCCCAGTTCCCTTCACCGAATGTGTGGAAGCCTGATCCCCTGGGCTTTGGCGACCATTTCACTCTTGGGGGCTCGGCCCGCCGGGGAGCCCGAACGCACTACTCCGGGGAGAAAGGGGGCTCCTGGAGGCAGGCCCTTGGTAAGCAGGGTCAGGGCCGCCCCTCCAGCTCAGCTTCTGGCTCCATCTTCCTTCCAGTCACGTAGGGCTGCGCTGGCCGCACAGGGAGCTGAGCTCGCCCAGGCTCTGCAGGGCACCCCCTACCCTCCGGAGGGATCGCTTTTTTTTTTTTTTTTTTTTAGAGACAGAGTCTCACTTTGTCACCCTTGATAGAGTGCTGTCAAATCACAGTTCATAGCAACCTCTAGCTCTTGGGGCTTAGGCGATTCTCTTGCCTCAGCCTCCCAAGTAGCTGGGACTACAGGCATCCGCCACAATGCCGGGCTATTTTTTTGTTGCAGTTTGGCAGGGGCCAGGTTTGAATCCGCCATCCTCGGTATATGAGGCTGGCACCCTACTCACTGAGTCACAGGTGCCACTTGCCTTTTTTTTTTTAAGGCAGATTTTTACTTTGTACCCTAGGTAGGGTCCCGTGGCATACTACTTCGCAGCAACCTCAAACTCTTGGGCTCAAGTGATCCTCTTGCCACAGCCTCCTGAGTGGTTGGGATTACCGGTACCCACCACAGTGCTGGGTTAGTTTTTCTATTTTCAGTAGAGATGAAGGTCTCACTTTTGCTGGGGCTGAGCTTGAACTCCTGAGCTTGGGCGATCCACCTACCTGGTCCTTCCAGAGTGTTAGGATTATAGATGTGAGCTATCGCACCTGGGCAATTACTAAATATGTTACATAGTAAGTATGTTTATCTCTTAAGTGCACTTTGACTAGTTAGATAGATATCTATGTATTTAGTGTTGGGAATATACTAGCATATATTTTCTGTAACGGGGTGGGGGGGTTGTTTTTTGTTTCAGATGTAAAAATAAAGATATCTTCTAGAAAGTCTCTATTTATATAATATTCTACAGTTCATTTTTCACAGATATGGAAAGAGTCCATGAAAGTTAAGTCTTTCTCAAGTCACATAAATGTCTTAGGATTTTTAATCTAGACTTTTCCTTTTTAAGTCTAATCTTCTGTAGGAGAAAGAACTAAAGAATAAATTTACAATTGAATTGCTAAATATTAGGATGTGATATTGTAAATATTATATATTTTAGGATTAAGTAAATCTATTGCCTGATTTATAGACTAGATTTTTTTCGAGATTACTGCAACAATTTTTAACATTGGTAAAAGACAAGTTATATGATGTGAACCAAATGAATGTTTTTACCATTTTCCTTCTACTTAGATATTATAGGTGTTTAGATCTCCCCATATTTTACCAGAAGTTCAGGCAGCCATAGCATTCTGTGTGATCAGACTATGTATCAAATTAGCCTATAAAGATGTAGAACATCCAGTTTATTTTAAGTGAATGATTACTGGACACACCCAGGCTTGTCCTTGGAAATCACTTAAGATAACTCCATTGTAATTTTTTGCTAGTTTATTATTTTTTAAATTTTTTTTGGAGTTTTTGGCCAGGGCTGGTTTGAATCCACCACCTCTGGTATATGGGGCTGGTGCCCTACTCTTTTGAGTCACAGACACTGCCCTTTATTTTTATTTTTTAATGCTGGGCAGTAGGCAAAATTCTGTCAAGACTTATCAGATGTTTTTCTGCACTTCAAGCCCACTAAAAATTTGCATTGACGTTGTTACATTATAAAATAGAATTTATGGAACATAAGTACTTTTTTTTTTTTGCAATTTTTGGCAAGGGCCGAGTTTGAACCCACCACCTCCAGTATATGGGGCTGGCGCCCTACTCCTTTGAGCCACAGGTGCCACCCTAGAACATGAGTACTTTTTAATGTTTTATTCTTTTTATAGGTTTTCATAGAACAATATAATGTTAGAGATTATTTTTTTGTATTAGCTTTGCTACTGATACAAATGATAGAGATTCTCTCCTTGTAGAAGTAGGGTGTGGAAGCTTGATTAGTCATTAACTGTTGGATGCAGGGAGAGTACATTGCAATTATGGTTGATTTCTGAACACCAAGTTATTTAAACAAGTATGTAGAATTCTTGTGATGGATGAAATGAACTAAAATAGCCTTATCTTTAATGAATTATAGCTTGAATGAGGAATAATGAAATCACAGTAATGTAGATAAACCTTGCTGACATTTTATACTTTTTGAAGGGAAATGGGATTTTAAGCTGCTTTGACTAGAATTTCAAAATGAATTGTAGTCACAATTTTGACATTATAGTTCTCTACCCTTAAGATATTTTTTAAAAGAATTTACTATCCATGTCTGTAAAATGTCAGTAATATCATTTACCTCTTTTTTTTTTTCAGGGATATAGTGAGGATTAAGTTTAAAAGTGGAAAAATATTATCTGTTATATCTCATCATTAGAAAATGCCTTTTCACTAAACAACTATAGAGAAAATGTTTATTATTGATCTTACAATTTATTGATCACACACCTCATTGCACTTTTATTTTGGGAATTAAAGTATAGATCTTATTTGATTGTGAGCAAAAGAAATTTAAAAGCTTTGGTTTGTTAAATATAGAAGTATGAAGATTTGAGGTATGGTGTAATCATTTATAATTGTGTTTTGTAAGATCAGTGATCTCCAATCTTTAGATTGAAGAAAAGCATTGAAGACCATAATTACTATGGTTATTTTTCTCTTCCAATTAGCAAATCAAGCACATTTTTTGCTTTGCCTTATGCTCTCCCCTACATCCACAGAGGGATGTTGCTTCATCCCTCTGCAAATGTCTTAACTATAAAGAACGTACAACCACATAGCTCTTCTTTTGAAAAGGAGTCTGCAGAATACAGTTGTTATTTATTTGTTTATTTATTTATTTATTTTTAGAGACAGAATCTCACTTTGTTGCCCTTGGTAGAGTGCCATGGCATCACTGCTCACAGCAACCTCCAGCTCTTGGGCTTAGGCGATTTTCTTGCCTCAGCCTCCTGAGTAGCTGGGACTATAAGCACTTGCTACAACGCCTGGCTATTTTTTTGTTGCAGTTTGGCTAGGGCTGGGTTTGAACCTGCCACCCTCAGTATATGGGGCTGGTGCCCTACTCACTGGGCCACAGGTGCTGCCCAACTGTTATTTATTTTTAAATTTAAAGATATTCAATTAATTGACAAATATTTGATTCATCATTACATTTAACTTTATACTAGACAAAGCAGTGAATACAAAAAGAATTAAGATAGACTTTAAAAAAAGGATAGGATCTAAGTCCTTTAAAAATAGGACTATTTTAATTTTTATATTCCTGGTAGCTAGCAGTAGTAAAGTAACAACTATGTGCTGACATGAGAGAAAATTGAGTAGATGAGTAAGAAGGACCTAATGCTTGCCTTCACGAAACTTAGTGTCCTTTGATATAATAGGAAGAGTATATAGAAAACCACATTGAAGAATAGACCATTATAGATAAATAGAATTTAGAGATATTAGAATTTGGAGGAAACTCTAAATAGTTTTCTGACATGGTGTTTGGAGTACTGTTATCAGAACTTACAGTTGCAAAGTCAGGTGAAGTCTTCATGGAGAATGTAGGACTTAAACCCTAAAGGATTGGTAGGATTTGGATATATGGGAGGAATCATAAGTGAGGAGAACATTATGACTGATTTAGGGGTGAGAAGGCATGTTATGGGCCAAGGAGAAAAAGGGCCTTATTGGAAAACGTTAAACTATAATAAGGCTAGCTTGGTAAGTGGCATTTAGGCAGAGGAGTTTCGATTCCCAAATGGCAGTTTTGTCATTCACCACCAAAACTGATCTGCTGAATGCTTTCCACCATATCCTCTGCCAGGAGCCTTCCTGGCACACTGCCTTTCAGCTACTTGCTCAGATGGCTTGACAGATGCATAGGTGGTAAGAAATGGTGCTATTAATGTCAGTAAAGCTGCCTTATGTGAAAAGTAGCCAACCAGCATGACTTCAAGCTTTATAACTGGTGATTCATGGAGCTGTTAAATAAAAAAAAATATAGCTTTACAAAGTATCACAAAAGTATAGAAACAAGCATCACATGTACTCAGTATTAAATTGAAACTAGTAGAGTACAACTATGTGCTCACATGAGAGAAAAATTCCAATTCAGGTATCAAGGAGGGGGGCAGGGGTTGCATAAATTCCCACCCAACAGGTACATTGCACAGGTATATGGCACACTTTCTGGATGTAAGACAAAGTTACAATTCAGACTTTTACCTACAAAAGCAAACTATGTAACCTAATTGCATATGCCCTCGTTTTAATCTGAGAAAAAAAAAGATGAAATGCCCTAAGTTGAACCATTGTAACTTGGAGCCATCTGCTGTGTTGTTAAAGTTAAATGCATTTTTTCTTTTTTGAGACAGAGTCTCACAATGTGACACTAGGTAGAGTGCTATGACCTCACAGCTCACAGCAACTTCCAATTCCTGGGCTTAAGCGATTCTCTAGCTTCGGCCTCCCAAGTAGCAGGGACTACAGGTGCCTGTGACAGTGCCCAGCTATTTTTTTCTGTTGCAGTTGTCATTGTTGCTTAGCTGGCCCTGGGCTGGGTTTGAACCTGCCATCCTCGGTGTATGTGGCTGGTGCTGTAACCACTGTGCCATGGGCGCCTAGCCAATTAAATGTATTTTTGACTTAAGATATTTTCTTTTTCTTTTTTTTAGGCAGAGTCTCACTTTGTCACCTTTAGTTGAGTGCTGTAGCATCACAGCTCACAGCAACCTCAAACTCTTGGACTCAAGTGATCCTCTTGCATCAGCCTCCCAAGTAGCTGGGACTATAGGCACGCATGCACAACACAATGCCCACTGTTTTTTAGAGATGAAGTTTCCCCCTTGCTCAGGCTGTTCTCTAACTTCTGAGCTCAGGTGATCCTCCTGCCTCACCTCCCAGAGTGCTAGGATTATAGGCATGAGCTACTGTGCCCAACCTAACTTAGGATATTTTTGATTTATGATGGGCTTGTCCAGAAGTAGACACTTTGCAAGTTGAAGGGCATCTGCACATATCATAATACCTTCTTATAAGGATAATCAAAACAGAAAACTAAAATATACTGAGCTCCCAAACAAAACCAAAATATACTGAGTTCCCAATTAGCTTTAAAAGGTGTGGGCTTGCCTTATTATTCAGATATATGATACTGGGTCAAAAGGTTTCTCTATTCACCCTACATCATACTTGCTCAACACCCTGCGATGCCAGCATTGATTGATTATTTCTTTGCCTACTGTTAAGATACATATCTTCTTGTTCTTGTTCTTGTTCTTGTTCTTGTTCTTGTTCTTGTTCTTCTTCCCCTTCCTCTTCCTCTTCTTCTTCTTCTTCTTCTTCTTTTTTTTTTTTTTGAGACAGATCCTCAAGCTGTCCCCTGGATAGAGTGCTGTGGCTTCACAGCTCACAGCAACCCTCCAACTCCTGGGCTCAAGTGAGTCTCCTGCCTCAGTCTCCTCCCAAGTAGCCGGGACCACAGGCGCCCGCCACAATGCCTGGCTGTTTTTTTGGTTGTTGTTTGGTGGGTCCAGGCTGGATTTGAATCCGCCACCTTAGGTGTATGTGGCTGGCGCCTTAGCCACTTGGGCCACAGGTGCCGAGCCTAAAATACATATCTTTAGAAAAAAGTCTATGCTTACCTTATGATGAATGCAGTTTTCAGTCTTTCCCTTAGGGTTTAGCAGAGAAGTAGATAGGAAAAGCATAAGCTTATTGAATGCCTGGCGAAAGAGGAAAATCAGAAAGGGAGCATCATAGAGTGAGGTACAAAGGGCAGAAAAGAGGTATTGAAAAACCGGTGACTAATTTTGTCTATAGAACAATTTTGCTTAGAGCTTCACCTAGAGATAATTATAGATTGGCTCAATGTTACTGTAGGTACTTAGACTGTATTAAGATTGTATTTGGTGGTTGGCTAGATCTGTATACTGTGGACTAGTAATGAGAAGAATTGAGTTCTACCCTTGCCTGTTAGTTAGATATATGATTTTTAAACAAAAGTATTCATTTTCCTTATTGAAGAAACCAGATTAAGAGAAACACATGAGGTAATTTTTAAGTTCTTATTTAGTCCTAAAATTTTGTGAATCTCTGTGGGCAATAGAACAACGTGAATTAAATTCTTGGGTATATATAACAAAACCCCTGACAGTTGCAATTTGGATAAAACTATTTAATTGAGGATGAATTTATTTCTTTTACAGAGTGAAGCTAACAGTTATTCACTGGGTATATACATTGTCTTTCTAAGCCAGAAGTCTTTATCTTTCTGTTGTGCTGCTCAGTTCTTTGTTATCTTTATAATATGTAAATTATAATTTGTAATAAGTATATTATATTTTTAAATCATTCATTTTTGGGGGGCAGCACCTGTGGCTCTGTGGGTAAGGTGCCGGCCCCAGACGCTGAGGATGGCGGGTTCAAACCTGGCCCTGGCCAAACTGCAACAAAAAAAAAATAGCCAGGCATTGTGGCCCGCAGCTGTAGTCCCAGCTACTCGGGAGGCTGAGGCAGAGAATCATCTAAGCCCAAGGAGTTGGAGGTTACTGTGAGCTGTGACACTACAGCACTCTGCTGAGGGTTAATAAGTTAGAGTCTGTTTTTTTTTTTTTTTTTAAAGATCATTCATTTTTGGTGAACTGTCCAACTGTAAGCATTGTTGATTGATTTGGGCTCCTTAATTTTTATTGATCCAGTTGTACAATTGGACTGGAAATGACTGAACAGTAAGATATAGTAACAATTTAATACTAAATATCCCTTTCAACAAATACATAGTAATAAGATCTATTTGGTTTGATAGAGCCTCCACATGATAGAGGTCTGGGATACTCAATGTAGCTTTTTTTTTGAGACAGAGTCTCACTATGTTGCCCTCAGTAGAGTGCTGTGGTGTCACAGCTCACAGCAACCTCAAAATCTTGGGCTGAAGCAATGCTCTTGCCTCAGCCTCCCGAGTAGCTGGGAGTACAGGCACCCACCACAATACCCGGCTATTTTTTTGTTGTAGCTATCATTGTTGTTTAGCTGGTCTGGGCTGGGTTTGAACCTGCCAACTTTGGTGCATGTGGCTGGCACCATAACCACTGTGCTATGGGCGCTGAGCCACTCAATGTAGCTTTTGATGCCTCTGGTTGGAGCCCTAGGTTGATATTTTGGTTGGGAATTGAGGCCGAGCCAAATTGGTACATGGCCAAATTTAGTAATTCTTTATGCTGGAGTTTGTCTCTGCTGTGCCCCTGAGCAGAGTTCAAACCCCATATTTGCTTTGCAGTTACCTTATTCTTCTAAGATAATGTGGGGCTAGCTTGTGGGTCCCAGGGTAACCACAAATTTGTATTCTCCTCACTGTAAATTAGTGTCAAGTACCTGGGTACTGAGTGAAAGAAAATCAAATGTCACTTGATAGAGCTTTTGTCTTTTGTTATACAGTATTTATATGATAATAAAAAATTGTACATTGGGCTTATATGATGTGAAGTAATTCCAAAAGAAAGTAGCAGTATTGGGTGATTAGCAACAGATACAAATTAGAGACCTACAATTTTCATATACAGTATTCTTGTTAGAGTGATTGCAGTGCTAAAAATCTATAATTTAAGATGTCCTTACTTAAAATTATTGATCTTTAGACAGTGTTTAACTGTTGGCCTGGTTTTGCATAGTTTAATTTTTTTTTACTAAGGGAGGTTAAATGGTACATATTTCTAGAATTATTATATTTTATGACACTTTTTAAAAACATGCTTTAGCATTAAAATGTCCTTAAGAATATAGCATATCATAGAATTTTGACTATGGAAGGAATGCAGCCGTATTACAGAGGGTAAATTTTTCATGAATACAGCCCATGGATGTTAAATAAAAAATGACAGCTTCTTAGATTTGGTTGCAGTGTAAAATCGTGATTCAGAATACTAGATTTGTAGACAGAGCTAGAAAACAACAGATAAGAACTTATAATGAGAGGCAGAAAATGTTTTGCATACTTTATAAGAGAGAGACAAAAATTTTGAGTGTAGTTTTATATCATTTATTAATGGAAGAACCATTTTGTTGAAATGAATTAAGTGTAGAGGCTTGTACCATTTCACCTTCATTCATTCAGATGGAGCATAGGAGAATGTTGGTGATTAAATGAATGGTTGGCTACATTTGTGCCGGGAGCACTTATTTGGGCCTCTCAGTCATTGGACTGCATAACCACTGCATGTTGTAGCATAACTGCTGGTGTGTGTGTGTGAGAGAGAGAGAGAGAGAGGTCTCTTTAGGCTGGGTATTCCATGCCTGTAATTCTAGTACTTTGGCAGGCTGAGGCAGGAGGATTGATTGAGACCAGCTCAAGCAAGACCCTATCTCTACAAAAAATAGAATAATTAGACAGTCATGGTCATATGCTTATAGACCCATGTTTGCTTGAGCCAGGGAGGTTGAGGGTACAGTGAGCTAATGATGACACCATTACACTCTACCTCAGGCAACAGAGCAAGATCCTGTCTCAAAAATAAATCACTTTATTGAAGTGTAATTTACATGTAATAAAATGTACCCATTTAAAGTCAATGAACCTAACAAATATAAAAACATGTGTAGCCCTATCAAATGACATTTGATCTTCTTCCCCTACTTAAGCACTCCATGTTTTTGACACTGATTTAGAGTGAGGGTGCAGTACAATTTGTGGTCACCTAGCTTATCTTGGAAGAAAAATCTGCACAGATCAATGTGTGTGTGTATGTTAAAGATACAGATCATTTCCGTAACTTCGGAAAGTTCTCTGCACCCTTTCCCAGTCACTTCATCTCCTTGACCTCACCTGAGGCAACCACTGACTTGCTTTCTATCACTAACAGGTCAGTTTATCTTTTCTGGAGTCTCATATGAAATCACATCGCATGGACTTGTGTGTTCGGTTTCTTTTGCTGAGTGTGATGTTTTTGTGATTCATCCATGTTGCTGTTGGATTGGTAATTTAGGCCTTTTCATTGTGGTATGCTAGATATACTGCAGTTTATTCATTTTGGGTTGATTTTATTATTTGGTATTATAAATATAACTGCTGTGAATGTTCAAGTACAAGTCTCTGTGTAAGTTTTCATCTCACATGGTAAGTATATGTATAACTTCAAAGAAACTGTGATACTGTTTTGCCAAAGTGTTTGTACCCCTTTACATATCCCCTAACAATAGAGTTTCAGTTGCTTACATGTTCTCTAACACATGGTGTTGTCTGTCCTTTTAATTTTAACCATTGAAATAGATGTATAGTGATATTTCATTGTAGTTTTAATTTACATTTCCCTGATTACTAATGATGTTGGGCATCTTTTCATGTGTTTATTATATATTAACATAACACTAATACATTATATATTAATATAACACATTCATATATTTTCTTTTGTTAAGTATCTCTTTAGTTTCTTTTCTTGTGTGTGTTTTAGCAGGTTGTTTATATTCTTCTTATTGGTTTATAAGAATTCTTAATATCTCCTGGATATCTTTTCAATTGTTATATGTATATATGTATACATAAGGTGAATATTTGCTCCTGTCTGAAGCTTACTTTTAAAAAAAATGTTTTAAATGTTTGATGAGGTCAAATTTATATATTTTATTATGGATCATACTATCTTAAAAATGCCTACCTCAAGGTCATGAAGTTTCTCCTGTGTTTTCTTCCAGAAGTGTTATATTTTTTACTTTTACAATTAAGCATATAACCTACTGTAAGCTACTTTTTGTGTATATTTCAAGGTAAACTTGAGGTTCACTTTATTTCAGATGGATGCCCTGGTACTTCTCTCAAAAATCAGGGAGGCATCCCAAAGCTGCAGATGTTGGTGTGGATGTGGAGAGAAGGGAACACTTTTATACTGTTGGTGGGACTGCAAAATAATATAGCCTGTTTGGAAAGAAATATAGAGAATACTCAAAGAACTCAAAACAGACCTTCCATTTGATCCCACAATCCCATTACTAGGCATTTACTCAGAAGAAAAAAAATCATTTTGTCATAAGGGCATTTGCACTAGATTATTTATCATAGCCCAATTTACAATCACCAAGATAGAAGAAACAACCTAAATGCCCAGCAACCCAGGAATGGATTAACAAACTGTGGTATATTATATACCATGGAATACTATTCAGGCATAAAAAAGATGGAGACTTTACATCTTTTGTATTAACCTGGATGGAGTTGAAACACATTCTTCTTAGTAAAGTATTATGTGGCCAGGTGCGGTGGCTCATACCTGTAATCTTAGCACTCTGGGAGGCCTAGGCAGGCAGAGTGTTTGAGCTCACAAGTTCAAGACCAGCCTGAGCAAGAGGGAGATACCGTCTCTAAAAGTAGGTGGGCATTGTGGTGGGAGCCTATAGTCTCAGCTACTTAGGAGGCTGAAGCAAGAGGATCACTTGAGTTTGAGGTTGTTGTGAGCAATAACACCACGGCACTCAGTCCCAGGGCAACTGAGTAAGACTCTGTCTCAAATAAATAAATAAAAATAAATAAAAATAAATAAAGTATCACAAGAATGGAAAAGCAAATATATAATGTGCTCAATACTAATAGGAAGCCTGTAGATGATCTAATACACATCCACATAAGAGAAAAACTCAATTCAATTAAAGATGGGGGGAAGGGAAAAGAGGAAAGAGGAATAGAGGAGGAGGGAGGAGGATGGGTGTGCTTCTACTTCATGGGCACAATATAAGGGTATATGGCGCACCGTCTAAGGACAGGACAGAATTACAACAGGGACTCTACTTAACAAATGCAAACATTGTAACCTAATTGTACCCTCACACTAATCTGAAATAAAAAGAGAATCAAGTAACCATATATTGAATTCATTGCTGGATTCTCTATTTTGTTCTGTTGACTTATTATATGTCTGTTCTTATGAAAATACTACACTATCTTTATTACTGTAGTTTTATAGTAAGTCTTAAAATCAAGTAGCGTAAGTCCCCCAGCTTTCTTCTTTTCTTTCAAAATGCTCTTGCTAGGTTCGGTTCTTTATATGTCTACATAAATTATAAAATCACCTTATTGATGTCTATAAAAAGTCTTATTGCAATTTTGATTGAGCTTGCATTGAATTTGTAGATTAATTTGGGTAGAGCTGACATCTTAACAATATTGAGTCTTCTCTACAAACATGGTATAGTACTCCATTTATTTAGATCTTATTAATTTCTTCCAGCAGTATTTTATAATTTTTCATTTAATTTTGTTAAATTTATCTTTAAGTATTTCATGTTTTAGATAACATTGTGAATGGTATATTTAAAAAATTTTAAATATCCAGTTGTATATTGTTAGTTATTAGAGATACAGTTGAATTTCTTATATTGAACTTATATCCTATGACCTTGCTAAATTCACTATTATTGTGTTTTTTTTGTTTGTTTGTTTGTTTTTGAGATAGAGTCTTACTATGTCATCCTTGGTAGAGTGCTGTGGCATCAGTGACAGCTCATAGCAACCTCAAACTCTTGGGCTTAAGCAATTCTCTTGCTTCAGCCTCCCGGATAGCTTGGACTACAGGTGCCCACCACAAGGCCCTGCTATTTTTGGTTGCAGTTGTCATTGTTGTTTAGCTGGCCCTGGGCCAGGCTCAAACCTGCCAGCTTTGGTGTATGTGGCTAGTGCCCCTACTCACTGAGCTGTGGTCGCTGAGCCAGTTTTTTTTTTGTTTTTTGTTTTTGTTTTATTTTGAGACAGTGTCTCACTTTGTTGCTCTTGGTAGAGTGCCTTGTCATAGTTTACCCCAACTTCAAACTCCTGGGCTCAAGCCATTCTTTTTTCCTCAGCCTCCCAAGTAGCTGGGACTGCAAGTGTCTGCTGTAACACTGGTTAGGTTAGTTTTTTAGTAGAGATGGGGTCTTGCTCTTGCTCAGGCTGGTCTGGAACTCCTAATGTCAAGCAATCTGCCTGTCTTAGCCTCCCAAAGTGCTGGGATTATAGGCATAAACCACCACATCCAGCTGCTCTCTATTAGTTTTTTATTTGTTTTTGGATTTCCTAAGATTTCTTTTGCTTTAATTCAGTGGTTCTCAACTTGTGGGTTGTGACCCACAGGAACTGTATGAAAGGGTGGTATTCGACTGGCAGAAATTTTACAGATCACCAAGGTTTGTACGAAAAGTTTTTATTGATGGGGGAGGGAGGCTGCAGAGGAGCACCAAGGAGGAAAGAAAAGAGAAGAGAAAAAGGGAGAGAAAAGAGAAGAGTGAGGAGGAGAGAGAGCAGAGGAGAAGAGAGAGAGAAAAGAGAAGCTTGTCTTTATATAAGGAAGTTTCAGAATGGTGACGGGATGGTGGGATAGTCACTAAGGAGTTACCGCTCCCATGGGAAGAGCTGTTAGGGGCGGGCAGCGGATAATTGGAACAGGGTGATGAGGTAAGCGGACCATTCGCTGTGCTTCGGAAGGAGTTGTAACTTTAAGAGCAGGAGGGGGCTTTCTGAGGCAATTATCTAACATTCCTCCCTTCTTGATATATAAAAATAGGGGGTTTGCCTTGGGATAATGGATGTTGAGTTCTCTCTTTTGTAATTTTTTTCTGTTGGGAGGGGCATGTAGTTTTAATTGGCCAACTAGAGGCCGATTATGATTTTTTGTTGGGAGGGTGTAAGTTTTTTCTCTGTTAGACTGCCCTTTTAGTGGTGGTTGTTTAGAAATGGTGTTTAGGAAGGTTTTGTGGTCTGTATTTGTGGTGTAGTTATCTGTTAAGACAACTTTTGAGAGTTTAGTTTGAATAAAATGAGTTATGTATAGAGTCATAGTTATTAGTTTGAGGATGATAATTATAGGTGTGAGGAAAGGAAGAAGTGTAATTTAGAGTGTTTTGAGTGAATTATTAATAATAAGAGGTATTTATAAGGTTTGATTTTAGGCATTTGTGTGAAATTAAGTTGTTAGTCTGTTTTAGGAAGAAGTTTGTTAGTCTGGTGAGTAGGAAAGTGTGGGAGGCAAGACTTTGTGGGTTAGAGTGTTGGTAGATTTTATAGGATGATGTAAGTTGATTTAGAAACTTTGAATTTATTTGTGAGAGAGGAAAGAAAGTTTTGAGAAATTGTAGTAAAGTTTGAGAGTTGGGGTGAAATAACTTGTGGAGATAGATGAGGAGGTTATGAGTGGGAGGTTGATTTGTTTCTTTTATTGTATTAGTAATAGGGGTAGAAATAAGCGAGCGGGAGGTGAGAGGAGGTGTTAGGAGATGAGTTGATGTGTAGTTTTAATTGTGAGTGGATGATGAGTTGAGGCAGTAGGTAAGAGGGATGTAGGATTTAGTGTGGGATATGTGTTCATGATGGGTCAGATAAGAGAGAGGTTTGAAGGTTAAGAATGTGGCATGGGGATAGGGTTCGAAGATTTTTGTATGTTAAAAGATTAGATAGAGAATGAGGGAACAGGATAGTAGTAGGGGAACTAAAAGTATTTTCGATTCTTGTATTAGAGTAATTGTGGCTGCTAATGTCTTGAGGCAAGGGGCCCAAGTGTGATTTAATTATTCTGAGCGATAAGTAATTGGAGTAAAGGTGGGGCCTAGCTGATGTTTAAGTACGTTGAGAGTAAATTAACAGATTTTTGTGATATATAGAAGGAAGTGGTGAGAAAGATTAGAAAGGTGGAGGTCTGGAGGTTTTAATAAAGTACATTGTAGAGATTTAAAAGGAGTGGAAATGGAGGTTAGGAGAGGTTTATGAGGGTTATTTTGAGTAGTATTATATAAAGGAGTAGTTAGGCGAGAAAAGTTGGGAATTTATGTTTTGAGGTATTCAGTTAATTTTTAAAAGGAGAGGAGTTCTTGTTTTGTAGTGGGTAGAGGAAAGTTGTGAAGAAGGTTTTTTCTGTTTATGGCAATAGTTTTGAAGTCTGGGGACAAAAGGCTTGTCTAATAGGTTAGGAGACTAGATTAGGGAAATGGATATTGACATTGAGAAGGAAAAATAGAGGTTTTTTTTTAGTTTAACAAGAATTGGAGAGCAGGAGGCAATTGAAGGGGTTTTTGTATTTCAAATCTTAGGATTTACTTGTTCTGGTGGAATGGACCAGGGCAACAGGTTTTTGATGGTTTGGAAAAGGATGAGGCAGAGTGAGGCAGAAGGAGATGGGTCAGCATCTATCAATTTAAGAATAAAAGTGAGGGTGGTACCTAATTTGGAAAGTATGTCACGTCCCAGAAGGGGAACTGGACAGGAAGGTAACACTAAAAAGGAATATATAAATGAGAAATTGCCAATTATGCAGTGTAAAAAAGGAGTTTGATGTGGATGGTGGGAAAAATATTTTACCTCAACAATAGAGTTAGGTAATAGGAGGTAGGACTGTTGAATTTTTTAAGAATTGAGAAGTTAGTTTTTGTGTTTAATAGGAAGGCAATTATTCTACCTGCTACCATCAGGGTTACTCTTGGCTCCATAGAGGTATGTTGGGTGAGAGAAGTCAGGGTTTGGGTCAGTTTTTAGAAGAGGCAAGTTTCGATAAGTTTGTTGTATGTAGGTATTGTAGGTTGGCTGACCCCATGGCCTCTTTGGGCCAAGGGGTAGTTAGCCTTCCAATGGTCCTTTTTTGTAGAGAGGGTATGGTCCTGGTGGGGGCCTGGGATTGGGGCAATGTTGTATTTAGTGGCCTTCTTTACCGTATTTGTAGTATGGTTTAGGTGGTTGAGTTATGAAGCGGCCCCTGATGATTTATGCTGGTTAGGAATGATGGTCTCAGTGACATTGTTTGTAATGTTTTGAGTTAGTATTTGATAATTTGGGGTTTGAGAATTTTTTTTTTTTGGAAAATATTATCTTGTCCTGTGTAAATTTTAAAGGCTGTGTTTAAGATTGCAGCTTGGGGTGTTAGGGGTCTGTGTTCTAAGTGTTTTAGTTTAAGTTTGATGTTGGGGTAATTTTAGTTAAAGAAATGTTATGAGAACATTTTTCTTATCTATTGTTTTAGGATTTAAGTTAGTATATTTAATAAAAGTCTTGGTAAAGCGTTGGAGGAAAGTTGAAGGATTTTTAGATTTATTTTATATAAATTTTTTGTAATTTATTATGATTGATAGTTTTCTTGTGGAAGTTTTAAGTTTATAAAGAATATAGGTAATAAAAATATTTCAGTTTTTCCCCAGTATTATTATTATAATTTTAATTTGGTTGGGAGTTAGGGATTATAGTCTTACTTGTAGTATGTTTATTCTTTGATATATGAAATTGATCTGCTGCCTCTTTTGCCTTTTTTTCATACTCATTTGCATTTATTAGAGGTTAGGGTATTAGTTAAAATAATAAAAATGTTAGGTAAGTTGATAGGATGTAGTAATAAATTGAAATTTTTGCATGAAATGAGAAGGATTAGAAGTAAAGGAATTTAGTTTCTATGGTGGCACTATAGAACTATTATATGGAAGAGTTGGAGGAAGAAAGGGGTCAAGAGGTTTGGAAGTGTTTTTTAAAGTAGCTGGTGTTGGACTGACAGACGTGAAAGAATTTTGAGGGCTAGTTGGAGGGGAGGAGTTAGGAGACGAGTTTAGATTGGTTGATGGGGAAGTAGGCGGGAGAGAGGATGGAGGCAATTGGGCGTTTGAGGGAGGAGCCGAATATGGTGGGGTTGAAATAAAAATTACTTTGTTTCCAGGACCAGCAGTTGTATGTTTATGCAGCGGGTTGGATAGGTTTTGTTTAGGGAGATAGAGAGTAGAAGAGTTTTTTGTTATAAGAATTTTGAATTACTTGAATATAAATTAGGTTTGGTTTTAAGATATGAGAATTTTTGAATATAGGGGATTTCACTTCATTTGTTAAGGTGTTTACAATAGTTATATAAGTCTTGAATTAAAGAAAAATTAAATGAACTATAGTTTGGCTAGATATTTTGGTTGTTTAGTTCGTAAAGTGGTTAATTTGGGTAGAGAGTTTAATTGATATTTTTGGTTTTAAGTTTAATCCTAATTCTACTAGGTGGCATGGTAAGTACCTTGAGGGGGAGTTAAGTGGGACAGAATGGCCTGTACTCATGGTGCTTCATCTCAGGAATAAAGCAGTGAGTAGAATCATGTAAGGATTAGGATGAAGGGTGGACATTTCCACTGCTTTGTGGCTGGTCATGAGAACGAGGATATAGTTTAAGACATTCGTCACTGTACCTACATAGTGTTAGACCCATGGGGCCAAGGAGAGCTTGAGACCTGATGCCAGGAATTTTTGTGTGAGGTGTGGAAGCCCTGGGCTAAGTCTCGCAAGGTCATTGGGAATAGGGAACTCAATTCTTGAGAAATGGGTGAATCACTAGGAATATAAGCAGTCTAGCCCATGATTATGGAAAATTTGCTCCCACATGGGTATTCACCAAATTGGAGGGAGGTGGGTGCTGCTTGCTGGTTAGAGCATCTTGGCGGATGGACATAAGCTGATGCGGTTTTGAGCCGCCAGGAGTGTGAAAAGAGAATAGGAAATCTTCAGGAGCTAAAACTCTGTGGAGGTGGTAGAAGTTACTTTTGGGAATGTTCCCTAATTGAATCCCACTTCTGACACCAGATGAAAGGGTGGTACTCTACCGGCAGAAATCTCACAGATCACCAAGATTTGTAGGAAAGGTTTTTATTGATGGGGGAGGGAGGCTGCAGAGCAGCACCAAGGAGGAAAGAAAAGAGAAGAGAAAAGAGGAGAGTGAGGAGGAGAGAGAGTGGAGAAGAAGAGAGAAAAAAGAAGCTTGTTTTTATATAGGGAAGTTTCAGAATGGTGATGGGATGGTGGGATAGTCAATAAGGAATTACTACTCTGGTGAAAAAAGCCATTGGGGTGGGCAGCTAGTAATTGGAACAGGGTGATGAGGTAAGTGGGCCATTCCTTGTGCTTGGGAAGGAGTTAGAACTTTAAGAGCAGAAGGGGGCTTTCTGAGGCAATTATCTAACACTGTATTAAAGGGCCACGGCATTATGAAGGTTGAGAACCAATGCCTTAATTGCACTGGCCAGAATCTGCAATACAATGTTGAAGAGAAGTGATAATAATTTATATACTTGGCTTCTTCCTGACCTTAGGGAGAAAACTTTCACTCTTATCCCCAATTATGTGTGATATTAACTATCAATTTTCTTGTAGATGCCCTCCGTCATGTTGAGAAAGTTCTCTTCTAATTTGATTTAAGAGTTAAAAGAGTGGATCTTGAGGGCTATCAAGTGCTTTTAAAAATCTATTTAATTGATCACATGATTTCCCTTTTTTAACCTCATGTTTCCAAATGTATCATGTTACATATTTCCCACATGTTCCCAACCTTGTGGGAAATATTTTGGGAAAGCAAGGTTTAACATTTGAAAATCAGTCCTATTTGGTCATGCTGTATCGTTGCTTTGTAGATGTTGTTGGATTTGATTTGCTGAAATTTCAGGTATAGTCCTAGCTACTTGGGAAGCTAAAGCAGGATTGCTTGAGCCCAGTACTTAAAAGTCCAGCCTAAGCAACATAGCAAGACCTCATCTCTTAAAAAAAAAATCTGTTTTATACAGAATTTTTTCATCTGTGTTTTGTAGTTTTCTTGTCATTGTCTACATTCACTATCAGTGTTATGCTACCTTGTCAAAGGAGTCTGAAAGAGTTTCCTCCTGTCTTTGCCAAAAATGTAGGTGTAGGATGGATATTTCTTCTTCAAATGTTTGATAGAATTAACCAGTGAAGTTGTCTAGCCTGGAGTTTTCTTTGTGGGAAGGTATTTAGACTATGAATTCAGTTTTTTTTTGTGTGTGTGTTTTTATTTATTATTATTTCTTATAGCATAACTGTGTACATTAATGCAATCATGGGGTACAGTGTGCTGTTTTCACATACATTTTGTACTCTCATAAAACTGGTTAATATAACTTTCATGTCATTTTCTTAGTTATTTAGTTAAAACGTTCATGCTCTGCTTTTAAAAAGATTCACTTGTACCCTTGTAAGATAAACCATAGAAGTGACCCCATCAATTACCCTCTCTCCCCCCATTTGCCCCCCTCACCTCCCCCTCTCACCCCTTTCCCATATTCTAAGGCTATAATTAGGTTATGACATTCCTATAAAAGCTATGAATTAGTTTCAAAGTAGGGCTGTGTACATCGGATACTTTTTCTTCCATTTTTGAGATACTTTGCTAAGGAGAACATTTTCCAATTCCATCCATACAAACATGAAGGAGGTAAAGTTTCCATCCTTCTTTAGGGTTGCATAGTATTCCATAGTGTACATGTACCACAATTTATTGATCCATTCATGGGTTGATGGGCATTTGGGCTTCTTCCATGACCTAGCAATTATGAATTGGGCTGCAATAAACATTCTGATACAGGGAATCAATTTTAAAAGAATTTTTTTTGTTTGTTTTCCCCCAGATGCCTCCTGACTGACTTAGTACACTGGGTTAAAAGGGAATTAAAAACATTAAAAAAGAGTTCACTAGTTTTGGTTCATCTCACTCCTTTTCTGGAGTGCCTGGAGATTAGGCCAAACATCAAGCATGTTAGGAGGGGCACAATTTAAAGTAACATTATGAGCTGTAAAGCATTTGCCAGCAATTTACAGTGCAAAATGACAGATAATTCTTTTCACAATGCAAGAGAATGGCAAGCAGTTTTCTGTAGCATGAAAGTTAACAGCTCTCAGGGGTTGCCCATTTCTGCATAAGGCAGGTAGGCAGAGAGCAACACATTTACACACTTAAGGAGATGATCCACAGAAAAACAAGTTCCTGAACTGATCACATTAGTAAAACTGGTACTGGCTAAATATTCTGAAATGCAAATCCATGCTTGATACACATATTGTTCGAAGACACTGCCATTCATTGACTTTCCATATTGCAAGGTAGATTAATCTTTGCCCTCTTTTGCAGAGCTTGAAAAATTCCTCCAACTTTCAGTAAGGGGGAAGAAGCAAAATCAGAGAATTTCTCAAAAAAGCATCTTGAATTACAGATTTTTTTGAAGTTTCCTTGTTTTCTTTATAAGCTTCTTCCAAAGGTACTAGATGAGACAGCATGGCAGCAAACAGTATACCCCAGACTTCTGAGTCCCTTTTCGAACACAGGGTCCCACAGAACTCTGCTTTCTACAGCAAGAGGCCAAAGTACTTTTTAGAATTTAGTGTTGTGGAAAACTGAGCCCATCTCATCTTTAGCTGCTCCCATAATCACTCCCCTTAATCCCAGCAACCTTCATCCAAAGGAAAAAAATACACACACACACATATATGTGAACTCAGATAAAAACTTATTTACAGGCAGTGCCCATAGCTCAGTCAGCAGGGTTCGGCCACATACACCTGGGGTGGTGGGTTCAAACCCGGCCTGGGCCTTCTAAGCAACAATGACAACTGCAACGACAACAACAAAAATAGCCGGCCATTGTGGCAGGTGCCTGTAGTCCCAGCTACTTGGGAGACTGAGGCAAGAGAATCGCTTAAGCCCAAGAGTTGGAGGTTGCTGTGAGCTGTGATGCCATGGCATTCTACCAAGGACGACAACTTGAGGCTCTGTTTAAAAAAAAAAAACTTATTTACAAAGTATTACAAGTATACACACCCAGTTTTCTAGGGGACACACTTTTGCCACAGAGGAAAGAGGGTCAAGGCTCTGACATGTTTACTCATCAAGAGCCATCTGCTGGCTCGGCGCCTATAGCTCAACCGGCTAAGGCGCCAGCCACGTACACCTAAGGTGGCGGGTTTGAATCCCCAGCCCGAACCCGCCAAACAACAATGACGGCTGCAACCAAAAAATAGCCGGGTGTTGTGGCGGGCGCCTG
>CAUYTI010102574.1:0-36907 GCA_963575145.1 Galago senegalensis
ATTGGATACTTTTTCTTCCATTCTTGTGATACTTTGCTAAGAAGAACATTTTCCAGTTTCATCCATGTAAACATGAAGGAGGTAAAGTCTTCATCTTTCTTTATGGCATATATATATATATATATATATATATATATATATATATACACACACACACATACATACATACCATCCTTTAAATACATACTGTAAAATATTTGTTGATGCAGGAAAATATTCATGACCTCCTAAACTCATTCAGCCAACAAGAGTTTATTGCCACAGGTGTATTTTTTGGTATATTGCAAGAATGATATGGGATGTGATATAACACAGTGCACAGATGATTAGTGTTAAAAGAGTCTCAGGATCTTTCTCAGAAATGATTCATCCTTCCCTAATTTTTTGTTCAAATAGTTTCTAACTATTTAATTGCCAATGCCTCTGATGCTTTTAAAACATGTCCTAAAAGTCATTATTGACACTCCTCCCTCTGCATAAGCATGGCTGGCTAATGATGCTATGTGCTTCCAAGGCTAAGTCATAAAAGGTGATATAGTTTCCTCTTGCCCTTCTCACCTCCTCTCTTTCTCTGTCAGTCCACAGGCTTTGGGAACCAAAAGTTCCCACAGTAGAAGTCTGGCTCACTTGAAGCTTCCACCCTGCAGACATCCTGGAAAGAGAGGGCACGGACTGCTGGGATGCCCGAGGAAGCCCAGGTGTTCCAGCCCCAGCTGTCCTACTTTACCAGCCTAGGCACCAGGCTCATAAAGTTAAAAAACCTTTCATATAATTCCAGCCCCAGCCTTTGAGCTACCCGCCCTGATTTAAAATGGAGCTGTCCCCATCAAGCCCTGCTCATATTGCAGCTTTGTGAGCAAAATCAATGTTGTTGTTTGTTTGTTTGTTTGTTTGTTTTTTGAGACAGAGTCTCATTCTGCTGCCCTGAGTAGAGTGCCATGGCATCATGGCTCAAGCAATCCTCTTGCCTCAGCCTCTTGAGTAGCTGAGACTACAGTTACCCACTACAATGCTCAGCTATTTGTTTTTTTGTTTATTTTAGAGACAGGGGTCTCACTCTTGCCCAGGCTGGTCTAGAACTCTTGAGTTCAAGCGATCCACCTGCCTGGGCCTCCCAGAGTGCTAGGATTATAGGCGTGAGCCACCACACCCGGCCATTGTTGCTATTTTTAAAGGCACTACATTTTAAGGTGGTTTCTTACACAGGCTTAAGTTAGCCTGGTAAGCCAAGATAGGTTAAATCACTGACAGCCAGGCAGGTCACAATCCATAGGTATGATCGCTCTCTCAATGTCTCTCTTTTTCTCTCATTTTTATTTTCTATCCCTCTATCATGAAAAGGCACTAGAAGTACATAAACCCGTGTCAGTAGGATTACCTTGGGGTGATAGACTTGTTGAGAGCTTTTGGCTATTCCTTTGTGCTTTTCTATGACATGTGGATCATCTGCTATTGGGGACACATTTGTTACCTCTATCATTGGAGGAAAAATAATAAATGAATACCTGGCTAAACAAACAGAGAAGGATGAATCACTTCTGAGAAAGGCCATAAGACCTTTCAACGCTAATCACCTGTTTGCACAGGTGACACATTATACCCCATCTCATTCTTGAAATGTATCTATTGAAGGAAACACACACCCTCTGTGACAGTGTGCACAGGTCTCTGGTTTCATAGATGCCGCCTTCTTAACCGAGGAAAGATGACCTGGAAGGAAAGAGAGGCAACTCCAGATGGCTGCCTGGGGTAACTTAGATCTTCTGGGATGATCATCCAACCTATTTTCATCACTGTTAGTTGTGTTTAAAAAACTAATTGATTTGTCTCCTGGGTTCTAGATATTTATAATCATGTTCTTTGTTCTTCATATAATGTGAAAATAGATGGCCACAAAGCTCAAAAGGCGGTCTTATTTATGCCAGCAAGAGCTGACCGTTACTACACTGTGTTCCCCAGGGCACCGGTGCTAAGAGGAGATCACTGGTATGATAATGATTAGTCTTCTCGACACACATTTCAGACGTTCCTCTTACATACATAGGAGAAAACGAGACTGTGAAAATAGCTCTAGCTTCTTGGCTATTTGTGCTGTGATTATGTGGAGTGCTTGGTTGGTGGTGGCATTTGCTTTCTGTTTCCACAGCAAATAAGGCAGTTGAATATGTGGTGGAAGCTGGTCTTAGCAGAAAATAATTGACATTTTCATCTCCCGGGGAAACGTCGTGGGTGCAGCAGGCCTGGATTGGGTCTAGAAACCTCAGGCAGCTCTTGTAGGAAGCTGTGAGAGTGTGTTATATGTTATTACTTTGTCAGGATGAGGACAAAAGCAGACAAACAAGAATATGAAATGTATCTTTCCTTTCAGAACCCTGGAATGTGTCCATTTTAATAATGTTTGAGGCAGTGCTGAGCTAGATTCCCAGCCCAGCGAGCACTTCTGTTTGAGTTCAAACTGCAAAAGCTCTTTGGGGATCCACTAACTTGGGTATCCAGTGTCCACCCTCTTGCCATTGCAATAGTGTTTTTTTCCCTCCTTTTCATTTCCTTATATTATAAAAATGTCAGTTGTCAATGTGACACCAGATGTTCTGGGGAATGATGACATTCACTTCTATTTATTTAGTGATTTACTATGTGCCAGAGACTAAGAGCTTTGTATATATTAAATCCTTTCTTAATACTCACAATAGGATATAGGGAGGGTGATTGGTGGGACCACACCTATGGTTCATCTGACAAGGGTACATGTGAATCTTTCTAAATGTAGAATATAAATGTCTTAACACAATACCTAAGAAAATGCCACGAAGGCTATGTTAACCAGTTTGGTGGAAATATTTCAAATTGTGTATAAAACCAGCACATTGTACCCCATGACTGCATGAATGTACCCAGCTATGATTTAATAAAAAAAAAAACAACAAACTCACAATAGCTATGTAAGGTAGAAACCACCATTATCCCCATTTCACAGATAAGAGACCTAAAACTAAGAGACACTGACTAAGATCAAGACATTGATCAAGTAGCATGTGGCAGAGCCATAGGAATAACAAATGTGCTATAACATTTTGAGCACTTATTATGTGGCAGGCTCTGTGATAAATACTTTATGTATATTTATTTTTTGAGACAGAGTCTCACTCTGTCACCCTGGGTAGAGTGCTGTGGCGTCACAGTTCACAGCAACCTCAAACTCTTGGGCTTAATCAATTCTCTTGCCTCAGCCCTCCCAGTAGTTGGGACTACAGGCACCCTCCACAATGCCCAGGTATTTTTGTTGTTGTTGTAGTTGTTGTTTGGCAGACCCAGGCTGGATTCAAACCTGCCAGCTCCCATGTATGTGGCTGGTGCTCTAGCCTCTGAGCTACAGGGGCTGAGCCTATATTTTTGAAAACTATCCAAATCTTGGAAATAAGACAAAATGATCACTGTGTGTATCTTCATGATGAAGCATTTCTAACAGGTCTGCCCAATGGTTATCTAATGCTCCTGGAATGTATCTTTCTTTGTTTCACTTTATGTTTCCTATTGATTCAGGTCCAGATTCTATGAAATTCAATGTCAATATATAGCAGATTAACACATTTCAAATAAGTTTTGAATGGTTAAGCTCAAACAATTTTTGTAAGAAAGATATTCACAAACGTTAAATTGTATTACTTTATAGGATATTAACCCCCTGTAAATAACATAGCTATCTTATTCTAGCACATTCTTTTATTTTCTATGCATATCAGTCTATCTCATACTCCTTTGAACCAGCATTGTTACGTAACTAATTTCCTTACTAGCTAAATAACTATTTGTTACATGTTCATTATCAGTTTAGATAATATTTCTGTCTTTATGATAAGTGCTTCTTGTACTCAATGACTGCTTAAAATTCTAGGTTTTAGTCCTTCATTTTCTGGACAAATCACTGCTCAATTCTGGGGTTAAATCTTCTCATTTAATTAAACAGAAGTGTTGATATTTGCCTGAAGATAATATAGGGTTGTAGCAAGAATCCCATGATGCTGACCAATCTTCCATGAAAGTTAATAGAGACAAGGTCCAGAAATCCCCCAAGAGGGAGGAACGAGGGATCAGGCTTGGGTCATTTCTGGGAGGCAGAGTTGAGTTGCTGGGTTTAGGGAAAGGAATTATCCAGAAGTAATGCTGGAAGCTACTTCCATAGAAACTCAGTAGAGCAGCGGTTCTCAACCTGTGGGTCGCGACCCCTGTGGGGATCAAATGACCCTTTCACAGAGGTTGCCTAAGACTATCTTGCATATCCGATATTTACATTACAATTCATAACAGTAGCAAAACTTCAGTTATGAATTAGCAACGAAAATAATTTTATGGTTCAGGGTCACCACAACATGAGGAACTGTATTAAAGGGTCGTGGCATTAGGAAGGTTGAGAACCACTGCACTCGAGGAATTTGACAGTATATTTTTTCTGACAGAAGAAAGAATCAAGCTTAAAGATAGCTCAATTGAGATTATACAAATAAAAAGCATGAGTTGATCTCAGTAAAAAAAATAAATAAATAAAGTTGAAGAGTCTCAGAAAAATGTGGGGTGGCATTAAGTGCACTGAAATGTATGTAATAGAAATACTAAAGGAGAGGAAAGAGACTGAAAAGAGAAAATAGTCCCCAAATTATGATGGTTTCACTTTTTTTTTTTAACTTTATCATGGAGAGAAACCTATATACATTCAAAAGAGAATTGTACTTCGAATTTTGGATTTTGATTCAAAATCTTTTTAAGAATTTTATTATAAAATAGGCTTTGTGTTAGATTTTTTTGCTTAGTTGTAGGCTAATGTAAGTGTTCAGAACATATTTAAGACAAGCCAGGCAAAGCTATGAATTTTGATAGGTTAGGTATATTAAATGTATTTTTGGCTTATGATGGGCTTATCAGGGCATAAACCCATTTTAAATTTAGGAGCATCTGTATTTAAAGAAATAGTGGCTGGGCGGCACCTGTGGCTCGAAGGAGTAGGGCGCCAGCCCCATATATCAGAGGTGGTGGGTTCAAATCTGGTCCTGGCCAAAAACTGCAAAAAAAAAAAAAAAAAGAAATAGTGGCTGAAAAATTCCCAAATATGATAAAAAACATTAACCCACCCTTCAAGAAACCCAGTGCATCACAAGAAGGATGAGCACAAAGAGATCCACATTTAGATTCACCTAGTGAGACAGAGAAAAGGGAAAATCCTGAAAGTGCAAGAGAATATGACTCATCCCCTACAGGTGACTCCAGGAAGATTAGCAGCTGACTGTTTGTTAGGAACAGTGGAGTCTGGAACACAGTGTGATAACATGTTCAATGTCCTGAATGAAAAAATTCACAAAACTGTCTTTTGAAAATGAAGATAAGAAAGAATTCCCAGAGAAGCGAAAGATTTATTTATAGCAGACTTCTCTTATCAAAAATACTAAAGGATTCTTGAGGCCGAAAGAAAATTAAACTGGAGAGTAATTTCAATCCAAGTGAAAAACGCAAGGAGGGCTCGTCATTATACAGATAGCTATTTTTAAAAGTACTATATTTCCTCTCTTTAACATTTCATGGAACAATGTCTCTGAAATTATATTAGGCCTATACCATAATAGAGGTAGAATATATATGACAATGTATTTGACCCAAAGGAGTGGCGAGGAATAAAACTATATTGGAAGAAGAACATGATACCATATGGTAACTCAAACTCCATAGGAAGAACAGAACCAAACCCATAACTCGGAAGGTTAACATGAAAAACTCCTTGAATGCAGTTCTTTCTTTCTTAGCTTCTTTAAAAGATGTAAGATCACACAAAACCTTAACTATAGCTCTGCATTTCTTGATTTGTGACATATACAGCTTTAATATATCTGGCAATAATTTTAAACTTGGGAGGCTGGAGTGGAAATGGAGCTATACTAGAACAAGGTTTCTATGTCTTAGGGAAATTAATTCAATAATCTGAAGTAGATTCTAGTAAATTAAGGTATATATTATAATCCTTCTAGTAAATGATAATAAAATAATTCAAGAAATATGATCCAAATATCATGAAAGGGATTAAAATTATACACTAGAAAACATCCACTTAATACAAAAAGAGCATCGGAAAGGAAAAATAAAGGAATAGAAAAGACATAAGACATATAGAAACTGAAAAAAGCAAAATAGTTGTAATCAATAATAATATTAAGTCTGATATTAAAGGAATTATTCCTAAAAGGAATAATCCAATTAGAAGGTATTAATTGTCAGCCTTACAAAAAACAAGACCCAACTGTCTGCTGTCTACAAGACACATGCTTTAGATTCAATGTTACAAATAGGTTGAAAATAACAGGATGGTGTGTGATCTGTTTATTTTCACAATATCAAATATGTATCGTTTTCTCAAATCAGTTCTCCCAAATTAAAGGGATTAAAATTATACACTAGAAAAATCAGTTCTCCAGTTCTCTGATACCAACTGGGTGTCCAACAATTCAATCCTGTTCTAATACTATTGTCAGGTCCCATCAGTTAAAGACTTTAGCCCCACAGGATCAGATGCCAGCTGCAAACGGGATCCCCAGGTAACCCAAACTTCTGCCCAACGGACAACAAATGTGGAGCTTCCCACCTCCTTTCATGTTTAATAATTTGCTAAAACAGCTCGTGTAATTCAAGAAAGTGCTCTATTTACTTTTACAGTTTATTATAAAGGAGACAAACAGCTCACCTCACAGTTCAATCGTTATCAGGGCCTCCCTGTGAGCCCTCGGTGCAGGTGACCTCATGATTAGGTTGAGTGCTAGAGAAATGTACATGCTCTATTTTATTAGGAATAGGTTTGAGAGGATAGAAGTTACTTGGTAGAAGGGTAATTCAATTTAATGATTGATGGAATGTGCTGCACCAAGACAACTAAGCTAAGAAAAAATATGATGAACAATTATATCTGAATGAAGGGGAGGAAACCATTCAAGAAAGTGAAGGATGTTTTAATAGAGATTGTGAAGGGCAAAATCCTTCAGTACTTTAGCTATTTTAATGACTTAATATAATATAGCCGAAAGATTCATCAATCTTAAAAAAGGATAGTTTTATAGTGATTGAGTGGGTCTTACACAAAATAATGTGTGGTGCCATAGCATTCTCAAGTGCGTTTACTAAGCATTTGCACACATCATAAAATTATCATTTTTATTTTTTAATAGCAGGTGCTTGTTAGGATCATGTTACTGAAATTTATTGTATAAATTAGATTCATTCCTAAATTTTTAAGGCAAGAGTTGTATAATGAACACGTTTCTATTGATTCATTTATAACTTTGAGGAAGTGTTCAGACTGAAACAGCTTTGGCTCGAGTCAGGTATGAGCTAAGGTAAAACTTGAAGTCTGCCAATGTTGTCTGGCATTTTCCTGCCAGGGTGGAGAGAACTAGAACCCAAATCAAAGAAATCACACATTGTAAAATGTTGTGATCTTGGCCTTTCTTATGAGGGAATTATGCTATTATAAAGTAAAACTTGTACACCCTTAGTTGGGAATTGGAGCTCTGACTTATTTGTATTGCACAGACTTTAAAAAATAATTTCTGTTAGAATCCATGTTCCTGTTTTGATGGAGCAACAGGCTCGTTCAGTGTGACAAATCCCTGCCTTTAACTTGTGGAATGTTATATACCCAGGATGACTAGTATGTAGAGATTACGTGGATTTAAATTAATAATTCATTTTTAAATTATAGATTGAATTGTTTCAATTTTAATTTTTCCTGTCTTAGCTATCCCTGCCATAATGGGGGCTTGTCTTTAGAAGCAGTAATCTATGCATACAACATCGATTTAAGGAGCTTTGAGTAAATTTCAGCTGATAAACCTCTTTGGTATTAGCAAGGTGAGGTCACTCTGAGAAAGGAACGTCAGCTCTGGGAAGCACTGGAGGTTTTCTAGACCAAATCTTTCATGTTACAGATGAGGATAGTGGGAGAGTTTATCTCTCTCTCCTTCACATCCCCAGTCCCAGATTCTCACAATTTTACTTTCTAAATATTTCTCTGGTTTGTCTCTTCTGTTCCTTGCTTCCACCGTTTATGGTTCATCAGATTTAATCTGGGAAACAGGCTTTCCTCCTTTCTTTTTACTTCCTTTAAATCCATCTTTCTTACAACCTCCAAGTTCAGTTATGATATTTAAAAGGCAAACCTTAAAAAGATGCTGAGTATCCTTAATCATGAAAATCAAAACTACAACAAGCTACCACCTCCCACCCCTCAGGCTAGCGATAACGGAACTTAAAAACACACACACACACACACACACACACACAGGAGAACCAGTTTGTCAAGGATGTGGAGACACTGAACGTCTTACTTTGTGGTAGGTACATAAAATGATGAAACTCCTGTGGGAAGTAGTTTGGTGGTTTCTTAAAAAGAGTTATCATATGGCCTGGCAATTTCACTCCTAGGTATATACTTTAAAAACCTTTGAAAATAGGCTCTCCTCAAGAATTTGGAAGACAAGGTTTTAAAGACAGTTTGGTGGGCAAAGGGATGGGCAAGCAGGGTCTGCTAATTGGCTGGGCTCAGGGCCACCCCATCAGTGCCTGGGTGGCTCAGCCAATCCACGGGAAGGCAGGGCCAGGTTTCTGGGTGGGGTGGGGGCGTCAGGAGACCAGTCAGGTCAGTTCCCTGGTCCGGGTGGCCAGCCGATGCACAGACCTTCCCTCACAATCCCTCGCGCTCTCTTTCCAACTTGGGCCCTGCAGAACGGCTCCCGCCAAGAAGGGCAGTGAAGAAGGGCCAGTTTGCCATCAGGGAGGTGGTGGGGGAGAACACACCATCAGCATTCACAAGCGCATCCATGGAGTGGGCTTCACGAAGCCTGGGTCCTGGGCATCCATGGAGTGGGCTTCACGAAGCCTGGGTCCTGGGCATCCATGGAGTGGGCTTCACGAAGCCTGGGTCCTGGGCACTCACAGAAATCTGGAAATTTGCCACAAGAGAGATGGGACTCCGGATGTGAGCAGTGATACCAGGCTCAGCAAAGCCACCTGGGCCAAAGGTGTGAGGAATGTCCCATACGGTGTCTGTGTGCGGAATGCGTAGTGAAGATGAAGATGCACCAGATAAGCTCTATACTTGGTTCCCTGTGTACCTGTTACCATTGTCAAAAATCTACAGTCAACGTGGATGAGAACTAACTGGTGATTGTCAGACACATCAAATAAATTTATAAAACAAAAAAACAAACAACCTTTAGGTTTCCACAAGGTGATGTCATCTAAGGACAAAGTTAAGAATCTTTACAGCCACCAGCTATGTGACTCAGAGTATCAGACAGGGGTCAGTGGTTAATTGCTATCATCATTTTTAGCTGAGCCTGGGCCTTATTTTTAGCGAGGCCTTTACTCCAGTTCTCACCTTGCACCCTGTTGTTAATTTGGAAGGGTGGTTTCAGATGGATACACAGTGCAGAAGAGCCATGGGATGGGCTGTTATTCAGCCACAGAAAGGCATGGGTACTGCTGCCTGTCAGGACGGGGGCAAATCTCGAAAGCATTAGGCTAAGTCTAAGAAGCCGGACATGAAAGGTCAGGCACAGTGTGACTCCAGGTACAAGAAATATTCAGAAAAGGCAAATCTGTAGAGACAGAAAGGAGATTAATGGTTGCCGGGATCTGGGAGAAGGGGTAGGGGGTGGCTGACTACTTTGTGAGTACTGGCTTTCTCTTGGTGTGATAAAAATGTTTTGGAACCTGACATGGGTGGTGGTTACACAACTTTATGGAAGTTCTGTGTGCCACTGAATTTTACGCTTTAAAATGGCTAAGTGTATGTGAAGTGGATTTTGCCTCAATTTTTTAAAATGTCAAAGAAATGGAAAATGGATGGAGGCCTAAAATCATGCCAGAGCGATGCAACTTGGCTTTTCTAGGTTTGAAGAGGAGGACGGGGCCAGCAGCTAAGGAAAGTGGTGAGCCTGGAAGGTGGAAAGGGCAAGATGTGGATTCTCCCTTTGAGCCTGCAGAAAGGAACGCAGTGCTGCCAGCGCTTTGATTCTTAGCCTGGTGAGACTTGTGTCAGATTTCTGACCTACAAGGTAAGACCTGTAAGATAAGAAATTGGCTTTGTTTAAGCTGCCAAAACAAAACAAACATGTAAATTTTCACATATGACACATCCCTCCCCCAAAGCTTTTCCAAGACACTTCATTGGTATTAGGAGATAATGCACACTCTTTACCATGGAAGGTAGGCCACGGTGAGACTTGGCACCTACCATACCGACCTCTCCAGGAGCACCGATGTCACTCCAGTTGCCTTCCCAGTGTTTCCCGTCCAGCAACCTTGCCTGGTCATCCTCCACTCCTGCAAGATTCAGTTTAGACCACTCCCCTCCACAGGGAGGCCATGTTAACTCTCCTTCCTTGGTGGAGCCTTCCATGGCATCTTGGAAGTCTGTCTATCCTTGCAAGTGGACCCTTTGGCTTATGTGCTGATTGTGTGTTCCCCAAGGTCAAAATGTACCTTTCAAGCCTCAGGACTTAAATTTACTCGTTCCTTCAAATTCCTGCGATTTGTTGAACGCATTATACAATTTGTTGAATGAATAAGTAGACACAATGTGATCTAGAGAGTGAAGTAGCTTATAGCTTTCATTAGCAGGACAGACTGAGTCTTTTCCCCAGGCCGATCCAGGGGGAAAAGTTGCCTCAATATTTCTACTTAGGACCTAATGTTAGTGGAACAGAAGAGTTTAAGAAAATATTACTTTTTCTCCTTGTGTTTTCTCTCCCTCAGTTTCACAGTGTAACCGAGCCCTTTGTTGTTCTTTGGACTTAAGAGGAAGTTTTTGTTGTTGCGCTAACAGCAGAAGCTGTCAGTGAAAGATTTCTCTCCAAGGCTTTTGTTTCCTAAGTTCTCACTTTTGACAAGTTCATGCTAAGCCCTTTTTAAGGGCAGTTGGAGGAATCGGGCAATTTGTTTTTTCCATAGATCAAAATAAAAGGTCAGAGTTATATAAGTATTTGAAGTAGGTAAAAGAGAGAAGAAAAACCCATGCCCAATTCCACGGTCAAGGCCCACACAATTTAGAAATCTGGGGTGGGACACAAGCATAAGGGGGTCCTTATCTAACACATGTAATCAGTGTCACCTGGTTCCATGTACCCTCAATGAATTCCCAACAATAAAACAAACAAAAACAACAAAACCTGGGGTGGGGTGGGGTGTGAGGGGCCGTTATACCTTAGACACTGCAGCCCACTCTCGGTGTGGAAGCAAATCAAGGCCTTTTCAAGAAAGCACTGTGGGCATGGTTAATGAGGAAGGCAGGGGAACCAGGGAGAAAGTGGCCATTAAGTGTCTTTCCCCTAATTTCCACACACTTATTAGCCTCTTAGGTCTTAGTGTGACTGTATGAAGTCTGACAATTAAGTTTGCAAACTCATCTTAGAAAAAGTGCTGTATACCCCATTGCTGAATATCACTGCAGTCACCAGATGGCCAAGGCCAAACTTAATTGCCCAACTTCATATGCTGAGAAGGGGCTTTTGAGGGGTGGATGCCCTGGGTAATTAGCAGGAATGGGTCTGAGAGTTGTATTTAGTTTAATCGAAGGAAAAAAAATTAAATATGTATTTCTTCCATCTTTGTGTGGACTAAGATTCATACTCACTTAAAAATTGGCACATGGATTAAAGCAGGGGTCCTCAAACTTTTTAAACAGGGGGCCAGTTCATTGTCCCTCAGACCATTGGAGGGCTGGACTGTGGGCTCTGGAATGAGTTGGCTGCTAAGCAGGACAGGCAGCGGTGGCAAAAACACCTGGTGGGCCGGATAAATGTCCTAGGTGGGCTGCATGTGGCCCGTGGACCATAGTTTGAGGATGCCTGGATTAAAGCATTGAGCTATGGAGGAAGGAGGGCTTTAAAATGTCTCTTTGCCCTTAAATAACTCTTGAAGTAGCCTGCTTTGGTGTCTAAAATTATCATAGTTTAGCTTTTTAAAAATTATTATCTTAATAAAGTCATTGAGGAAGGCAACAGGGTAGGACTGTTGAATAGATAGCTAAAGACCCTGGTCTCATCCCAGCAGTGTGGGGTAGAACAATTCTGCGATTAAGTTTGACCTTGGCCATCTGGACTGCAGTGATATTCAGCAACGGGGTACACAGTGAGGGAATAATTTGCCTTTGGTGTCACATTCTGGGTGGCGCTTCTTCCCTCCTCCTCTGCCTATCTCCAGAATAAACTGTATTGTCGGGCTTTTTCTGTCCTTATCAAAATCGGTGAGAGGCAGCTGGATGGGTTTCAGGAAATCTCTTCTGCTTCTGGGTGCCTGGGCTAGGGGAACGGTGGGAAATGGATGTGACACTTCAAATCACCACTGGACATGGACACTATAGCATGGAGTAGATGGCCAGATCACCCAGCTGATAGGGAAACTGCTTGCAATGAACTGAATGTGCGTGCTTCCCACTGCTGTTATGTTGAAACCCTACTCCCAGTATGATGATACCTAGCAGAAGGGCTTTGGGGAGGGAATTAGCTCATGAGGGTGGAGCCCTCACAGATGTGGTTCCTGCCTTTACAAGCAGAGGCCAGAAAGCCAGCTAGCTCTCCTTCTGCTGCATGAGACTCCAAGAAGGCAGCTGTCTGCAGCCTGGAACCCAATCATGCTGGCTCCCTGATCTCAGGCTCCCAGACTCTAAAACTGTGGGAAAATAAATGTTTGCTGTGGAAGCTCCCTCATCTATGGTAAATTTTTATGGTAGCCTGGACTGGCTAAGACAAAAGAACAGTGGTCAGAAAAGAGCAGTTTTGATTAACTGGGAGGAGTTCTCAGGAATGGTTAGGACTCAGGTGGGTGTTGCTGAGATGAGGGGCTGTTCAAGGAAACATGTGCATGGCGCACTGCCCAGAACCCATGTGGGAGACGCATCTGTGCCCTTGAGTTAAGGGGAGGCAGCGTCTCACTCAGCTTACACTGCCATAACTGAATACCATAGACTGGGTGGCATAAGCAATAGGACTTAATTTTCTCACAGTTGTGGAGACTATGAGTTTGAGACTGGGGTGCCATGTGGTTGAGTTCTGGTGAGGACTCTCTTCCTGGTTTATGTGCAGGTGCCTTCCTCACTGTGTCCTCACATGGCCTTTTCTTGGTTCACATGGAGAGGGTGAGGGAGAGGAGAGAGGTAATAAGACTTGGGGGGGGGGTTGAGAGGCGGAAAAGGGGAGGAGAAGGACAGGGAGAGGGAGAGAGCTTTCTCTTTTCCTTTTCTTATAAGGGCCTATCAGATTAGGTCCTCACCCTACAACCTCATTTAACCATCTTACCTCCTAAAAGCCCTATCTCCAGACATAGTCCCACTGGGGTTAGGGCTTTAACATGTGAATTTGGGGGGGTATATTCAGGAGATACAAGTTTGTTCACAGCAGGCAAAGAAAGGATGGTGGAATGAGCAGAGAACTTCCTTCCCAACTTCACCTCCTGCAACATTCACTTGTTAATAAGGCTGTCCTCTGTAAAGAACAAGAAATCAACTTGATTTTTTAAAATAATATTATGAGGATCTAGAGAACACACCAGCAATACAAGTGTTCTGAGGTAAGCAATGGTGAATTAGGAGGGAGGACTTGAGGATTCCAAAAGCAGTTCCAGAGCACTAAAATTCCCAAATGTGGGATTAATCACCAACCACTGAAAATTCAATGGTGCTATTGTGTAAATTATACATAATGCATAATAAGGCTCACCAGAACCAAGTGTGACCTGCTTACTGCCCCAGTGGTAGTAAATGGAATGCTTGTCAGATAGGATGCTTTTGTTAGTCTCCTTTTTACAGTTCAGCATCTGTGTCATCGAGGATAATTTGCATTTAGGTCACAGATTCATATCTGTTGCTGAAGTCAAATTACTGGCTGGGAGGACTGTGTGCAAGGAGAGGCATTTGCGTGGTGCCATTGTGCAAGGGTGTTGCTATCCAAAAATCAGCCTTAGTTCTGAGATTTGACCCGCTGAGGCACTGCATGTGTTACTTCCAATTTGGAGTCCATTCATCACTTTCAGCTTCATTAACATATTACTGTGAACTGTCTTAGCTGATAATTGACAAAATACTCTCACTTTGCTGGAAGGTAGGTCCTCATTCTTTTGAAGCTGATCCCCAGGCAAACTCGATTAAAGGGAAAGTTTATTACCATTGTCCAAAGCAACTTTTGTAGCATATGTTGGGCGAAGTTTAACGTGAAACTAAAAATGTAACAATGTTCCAACTATAACTTTTGTAGAAAGAATAGTGAAAGGTTTCATGCATTTCTTTGTAACTGAGGCCATGGGCTCATGCCATCCCCAAATAAATATTTCAAGGATAAAGTGAAATAGTACCCGTGAGAATCTAATTTCTCCTCTTTGAAGTAACAGTCATATAATCTTGCTTTTCCTCTCTACCAGGTGGGTTTTATTTGGGCGGATAGAGAGACAGTGTGTTTCTACTTGGGCAGAGGTCCATAGACCAGATGGCAGGTAATACCTGCATTCAGGTGTCTATTCAATTCATTCTTTTCCCCTGCTTTCTAACTAAATTATAATAACCAAAGATGTATAGTAAATATAACTTGGTAAACTTGATCACATGGAAATTTAAAACATATATTCTTGCCACCCCCAAATAAGCAACATTAAAAGATAAATGGCAAAGGGCTTATTTCCCAAATATGGTTGATTTTTATCACTCACAATAGTTACGGTCACTGATAATGCTGAATTACCGAATAATGAGCAAGAGTAGCTGAACTACTGCTCTTAGGGCAGTGGTTCACAACCATCCTAATGCCGTGGCTTTTTAATACAGTTCCTGTGGGTCGCGACCCACAGGTTGAGAACCGCTGTCTTAGGGGAAATCTAGGGTTTGTTCAATGTGAGAGCTTTTGGCTACAAAATTGTTCCTCAGCCAATCAATACATAGCCTTGTTCTCTGGGTATTTCTACTTAAAGACACTTTAATATATATTGTTGATTCATTAACATGGAACTATAACATTGAACTCATCTTCATGAGCATTATAACTTGTACTTGACCAAAGCTTATCTAACAGAGAGATTTTCCCCATAAAGCATATCACAACCTTTTTTGCACTTGCGAACTCCAGGTAGCACTTTGGCACGACGCATGGGGTCATTTTAAACAGCAAAATCACTAATAAAAAGCACAAAATGTGTGGAAAATGCAGCATGAAATAGAACATGAAAAAGACCCTTATTTACAGTATGAAAACTGGGATAGGAAGACACAGCATTGCCCTGTGACCTCAGCTGGGAATGTGCCCATCAGGTGGCAAATTTTTCACTGTTCTGTGTGTGTCTATGAGTGACCACGAAGGCCCTAAGAGTATTGATTTAAGGCTTACAAGTGAATTTATTGTGTAGATGAATTTTTAAAAGTGGTATTTGTGAATAAGGAGGATCAATTGTCTATAAAAAGCGGTAAGATAAAAACTACCTGCTCAATATTGGTTCAAAGACAATGAACAGACAGATCTTGAAACAAGAAAGACAAATGACTCTGAAGTACGTATAAAGATGCTTAACCTCCCTCGTCTTAAGAAAAATGCAAGTTAGAATTATAATGAGATGCCATTTTACAGCTTATCAGATTAGCAAAGGTGAAGAATTTGAATAAAATATCGTGTTGGAGAGGTGGTGAGGAGAGAGGGACTGTCATACGTTGCCTGCGGGAATGTAAAGTGACATAACATTTAATACTAATTCCATGCCCTTTCCTCCAGCCATTCCACCTGCAGGAATTTCTTTTCTCTCTATTTGTACCAATGCAGAATGACTGTGTGTGCACTGTTGTTGACGGCAACATTGTTTATAAAGGCAAAAGTCAGAGCAACAATGTAAATGTTTATCAATAAGTCTGACTAAAGGAGTGATGCCTTAAGACCCCAGACTATGATACAGCTTCATAAAGATTTCTCAGTTCTCAATGGGAAACTTAAATAGATTCTCAATAGATTGAACTTAAAAAGAGTGCAGTATGTTACCACTGTGTGCATGTTTACCGTTTACCGGGCGTATTCTTTCATACCTTTCCCCCTATCCTTCCTCCTCTAAACTGATAGTTTTAAACTTTTATGAGTAGACCTTTCTGGGCAGGGGATTAGGATGTAGAGGAGGTGGAAGCGTGAGTGTGTATAATCTTGCCTTAGCGTAGTTATCTATATATTATCTATATTAGCCTATATCTTATCTATGCTGAATTCTTTCTTCCTGCTTGTGGTCACCAGGCACTCCTGTCCCTGAGTACTTAATTATTAAAATCTAGGTTTTGTGGCCTCCCCGCTGCAGACCAGCCTTAGAGTATTTTCTTCTATAACTGTTCAGAATCTCAAGACCTCTATTCTATTTCAGTTCCCCACATTCGATTTCTATGCCTCTTAACCTCCCGAGAAAATTAAGGCCATAAGGTATAATATGCCGTGACTTGTTCTCCATCTCTGAAAGATTTGCTTATATGGCCACTCCGCCTTCCTCCCATTACAGATGAAGGATGGGGGCCCTTCAATCCAAGTCCCACCTGCTGGAGCCCGCCTCTCTTTGTCCTTCTGGACATTGAACCTTTCTCTCTCCGCATATACAAATTCTCATATTTCTCATTAAAAAAAGAAATCCTTTACCCTTTCACCTCTCTAGTTACTGCTGTATCTTACTTGTTCTTTTCTCGACGAGGATGCCTGCAAGCTTATCTTCATATCCGGCCTCACCCTCCTCCCTTTCCTTCCCATTGCAGGATTGGCAGCCAGGGGCCTTCCACGGTCCCACTCCTTGGAAACTGCTGGGACAAAGGTTATAATTGTCTCCTTAAGCTTTACAGCCAGTGGAGAAATTTCAGTCCTTAAGACCCTCTCTTGGATTCATGCTGTTCACCAGCCTGCTCTTCCCCGTGAAAACTCTGCTTCTGTGATGCTTGACCGGCATCAATCTGCGTGTTTTATCCTGGGTCTTGACGTGCTCTGTCAGTGGCCATTCTTCCTTTTACCCGTTAAACACTTGTGTTCTAGGGAATTGTTGCCTGCCCCTTGTTTCCTGAACAATCTCATCCACCAGTTTTATTGACTTCGTATGTGTGAGTGATCCCTAAATCTCCACCTTCAAAACCTCCCACACCCCATGCACGTATCTGACGTCACCACTTCAGTGACACATAGGGATGGGTGTGATCTGAATGCGACACGTCTGTGACCTTCAGTGCCATTCAGCTGGCTTTCTCCCTGCCTATGGATTCCCCATGTGCTCTTCCCCCACGCCCACCCCAAGCCATATGTGGATAATCATGAAGACTTGAAGGGAATGTTTTGATTTTGCATCAGGCATTGTCCCAACAGGAACCCAATGGCATGTGCAAATGATGTGACTGAGGAGTGTGAAACCTCTGTGTGAGGTGACTAGTTACACAGTGTGGGCAGCGTCCAGGGAAGTCAAACAGGAATGTGCACGGGAGCTGGACCAGAGACAGTGCCCACCCCCTCTGTCCAGACAGGGCAAGGAAAATGGGCAGGGACCAAAACCTGAGGGAGTGGCTGCCCAGACGGGACTGCCCAGTGGGAGCTGCCGTCCGGCTGGAGGAAGCAGGGAAGAGAAGCCTCAGACCCACTTTCTTCCCATCCTTCCCTGGTGCCTCCCACTGGCTGACCTCAGCTGGAACCAAGTGGACAGGGAGCTGACTGAGTTGGTCCATATGGTCCGAGAGCAGGGTGGCACAGCGTGGAGCGTGGTCTGCAGGGCCAAATGGGAAACATCTGGGACAGACTCTGTCTGTGGGACTCGGCGTCCAGCTGTCACTGTTTATGTCAGGGTTTTGCTGACTCTGAAGCCATTTCATCCATCTCTAACCTTCCATCCTCGTCCCTTTGGCTCTGGTTTTCTCCCTCTCTTCTCTTAAACTGGCTCTCTGCCCCTGGCTGAGCTCATGTTCCTAAGAGCATTGGCCTGGCGCAAGGCTCTACTCAGGCAGGGGGTGGGATTCCTGCTCCCTGAATAGGGGACACTAGATGGTAGTTGAAACGGTTTATTTCCCCCCAACAAAAACTGGTTTCCTGGCAGGCTTCCACCGGGAGAGTCATCTTCCCACAAGATTCTGAAGACCCTCACCTGGTCCGAGGTGACCCTAGATGACCAGATAATTAGAAGGCTGTAGTGCGGTGGGATTTTGTTTAGAAGCATTGATTTCCTAATGATGCTTAACTATTTTTAAAAGTCTTTTCTGCAAACACTCCAAGGTTTGAGGACAAGGAAACACATCTTATTTTGAGAAATTACACGCACAGGTCCCTTTTATTCAGCACACTTGGTGGCTTTTTCACTTTTTAAGGTCTCCTGTTCTGTTCTACTGGGAAGGCGGAACCAGAAAACATGACTTGCTCTTTCAATTTCCTGCAATTTGGCATTGGTGGGTTTCAAAAGACTGGGGAACAATGAGCCATGAGTCTACGTGGAGGAAAATGATGACCACGGACGTGTGTTTTCTTTGGGAAACCTCCCCTTCTCCATTTCGTAAAGAGGTGATCTTTTACGATCTTCACTCTCCTTGGCCAAGAAATGTACATTTCACGCAGATTGGGCCAAAAAATAAAGTCTCATTCCTCTAGCACCGTGTCTGGGGGTAGAAGTGAGCAAATGATCCCAAAGTATCGATAAAAACCCTTTCTGGTTTGATGTGCACACCAGGAGAGAGGAGGTCCTTGGGGAGCAGGGTTGCGAAGCAGGGATGGTGCGTCTGGGGCAGCTGTTAGTAGTCAGGCTCTAATTTGCAAGCTGTGGAGAACTACTCTGGCTGACTTAAGCAGGAAAAAAATGTATAAAAGTTTCAAGGAGGAGGTTAGGGATATGTTGCTCAAAGGACACAAAATTTCAGGAGCAGTAAGTTTGGGAGCTCTACTTTAAAACATGGTGACTGTATGTAATAACAATATATATACATTTTTTTTTGAGACAGAGTTTCACTTTGTCACACTCAGTAGAGTGAGGTGGTGTCACAGCTCACAGCAACCTCCAACTCTTGGGCTCAAGTGATTCTCTTGCTTCAGCCTTCCAAGTAGCTGGGACTACAAGTGCCCGCTATGACGTGTGGCTATTTTTTTTTTTTAGTTGTCATTGTTTGGCAGATCCAGGACGGGTTCCAACCTGCCAGCTCTGGTGTATTCTTTTTTTTTTTTTTTTTTTAGAGACAGAGTCTCACTTTGTTGCCCTCAGTAGAGTGCTCTGGCATCACAGCTCACAGCAACTTCCAGCTCTTGGGCTTAGGCCATTCTCTTGCCTCAGCCTCCCGAGAAGCTGGGACTACAGGTGCCTGCTACAATGCCTGGCTAAACAATATATTCTTAATAGTAGTATATTCTTCAAAATTGCTGAGAGTAGATTTCAAGTGTTCTCACTACCAAAAAAAGTATGTGAGGTAATACATTTGAATTGACTTGATCTAGCCATTCCACAATGTATACATATTTCAAAAAATTATGTTAAACACTTTTTGTTTATCAATTAAATTTTTTTAAATTAAAAAACTAACTTAAGGATCGGTGCCTGTAGCACAGTGGTTACAGTGCTAGTCACATACACCAGAAGTGGCAGGTTTGTACCTGGCCCAGGCCATCTAAACAACTGCAACAAAAAATAGCCAGGCGTTGTGGTGGGTGCCTATAGTCCCAGCTACTTGGGAGGCTGAGGCAAGAGAATCTCTTAAACCTGAGAGTTTGAGGTTGCCATGAGCTGGGATGCCATGGCACTCTATCAAGGGTGACATAGTGAGACTCTGTCTCAAAAAACAAAAACAAAACTAAAAACCATGTTACTGGGTAGCAGATGGAGTCCCTAAAATGGCCGGATAATCAACAATGGGGAATAAGGCCCTTATTATGCCCAGACAGGTCTGGTGAGGACACCATTGCTACCAGGGCTGAGCCCTCAGCTGTCCAGCCTGCAGAGCTGACACCATGTACAAGACTAGCAGACATGATCAACTATGACACTGCTGCCACCGCCGCCCCAGGAATCAGGAATGGCCATGGAGGAGGCTTCGAAGTTCCTATCCTTTTTTTCTTTCTTTCTGTTTTTTTTCATTTTTTTCCCCTTGCTTTTGCTTTCTGCTTCCAAATTTAGAAAGGCCGTGTCTGGGTGGGGTAGTCTGTGTTACAGGCCTGAACCCCAGCTGCAGAGGAGTTTGGAAAATGAAGCATCTGACATTTTCGGCTTCTATATCAGAGGGCACGTGCCCCACCAAGACTTATGAGGTGGGAAATTCCCTGAACATAGAGAAGACTTCCAAATGCCCCCAAACAAAGGAATGACCAGTACCATGACAACAGCCACCTTTCAGATTCCTGGGAAAACTGGTCTGCAGAAATCAGCCAACATAAAGAAGTAGGAAAAGCCAAGGTCTGGAGAGACAGACAAAGCCCAGATGATGTTATTATTGAGGCTTCTGAATCTAGAGGTGCCTGAGTCCTCGTTTTTTTTTTTTTTTTTTTTTGACTCTGGCCTGTTTATGTAAGCTCATAAATTTCCCTTTGGCTCAAGTTACAAATTTCCTCTTGCCTTGAGCCTGTCACTTGTAAACAAGCGACTCCTGCCTTATATGGCGCTGCTTTCATTATTAGTGTGGAAATCATATTCTTGTTTCTTTACTGGGGAATTTTTCACTGAGTTCATTCTGCTAATACTTTCTGAATACTCTCGACATGTTGGCACGTGGACAAGCCCGGACGAGGAGGAGAGGACAGCCATGCCTGTCAGCCAGCCTTGTGGGCTGCTCTCTGCCTGTCCCATGTAAATGGTCCCTTAGATCAAATTCTCTACATTTTCTCTAATTTTGCTCCTGTCTCCTGTATTCTACAGACTATTATTTCCAGCTGGAGAGAACAGGAAACCTGTGCTCTGTGTCCAATTGCAGGGTCAGGGTGTCCATTTTGACTGTCTCTAAAATTTGTAGATTTGTACAAGATCCATTTGTAAGCACATGAGCAGGGGCCGAACATTTCCCCTCCAGGAACTGGCATATGTCCAGCCCCCTGGAATTAGTTTTCTGGTGTAGGACACACCTCAGAGATTTATTCTCTGGAGCAGTGATTTTCAGCCAGTGTGGGGGGATCGTAGTTGTGCTGCATAAAATTGTAAAGATCATTAACTAAATGATTTTTGAAAGAAGTTCAAAGCACAGTAACTATATTCTTCTTCTTCTTTTTTTTTTTTTTGATCAATGTAATTTAAGTGTGCCATGAATGTTTATAGGTTCAAGTGTGCTGTGAGAGAAAAAGGGTTGAAAAACCCTGCTCTAGAGGATTGACCACTTTGGAACCGTCCTGCATTTCCTAGGAAGAACCCTGTGCCCTCCACCCAGGCTCCTCTGCTCTCCCATTTTATGGGTTCAACCCAGTGACAAGGGGACTCACCACAGCTTCATGGAGCAGGGAAGCAGGTGTGGATATGGGACACTGTTTCCACTTGTCTCATTGTGTTCCCTTCTCTGGTGGCACTTAGGAGTTTTGCCCAGGAGAAATCAATTGGGGGGCGGAGGGCAAGGCATTCAAGTAATGGCTGAATGGGAAGTGTAATATGGGGTCATCCAAAGAGAGGCTCATCTCCCCTGAGTGACTGAGACACTCCTGTGGAGCTATTGTTCACCTGTCTATGTAACTTGGAGGCTGAATATCTCTGGTATTTCTTGGGTTTGTGGAAACAGGCCCTTCTATCCAAATTGACCTTTTCTTAGGGAACCCTGTAAGTTCCAGGCTGCAAAGAGCTGGTAACAGGCAGAAGAGGAAAGGCCTGGAACAGTGAGGCCTGGAGGCTGACCGCTCATGGCCTTGGCTCCCTGCCTGACTCTCCCGGCCTGCCCTTAGGCTGATAAAGCATCCGTGGTTGGGGTGCAGCAGACTTTGGCTACAATTCTGTGTCATTCGAACAAGCTGAAGCCAAACAACTCAGAAGACATCTCTTATCTTACCCCGTCTCGGTGTACAAATTTAGATTCTAAATCCTCTTTCTGCCCTGGGATCCGCGGTGAATACTGAATAAATAGCAGATGCTGAACAACTGAGTGATGATACATTTTTAACTTTTCAAACAGCAACATGATGGCATTTAACTTCTCTTGAAGCTTCTAGACTCTGGAACACATCACGCTTCTTGGCTGGATTTGCCTTTGAACCTGGTGGTTTTTTAGCAGACATGAGTAACTAGTGAGCAGGGGTTGTGGTCAACATGTGGTGTAGCTGCCGGAGGAAGTGAAAGCAGGTTCTCCAAAGGATCATTTAATTCTTCAAGGCATTTCCTTTTCCCATAAAAAGATTATCTATTAACCTGATTAGAAATATGTAAATCAGCTGCCTCCTTCCTCTGCTTTTCAGCTGTTACTCTGCGAAACCCATTCTCTCTTTGGGAATGGAAGGAACTGATGTAATTGTGTGTGGAAGACAATGGAGGCGATTGGGTTTCTGCCAAGTACATTTCCTGCCAGGGCCTGTTTCTCCGCTTAGTTTAATTATGAGCAATTGTTTGGGCTGTGATGTGAAGAAATATTAGAGAATGGAAAAAAAGAAGAACAGAGTGCAGAATATTCTGCTGCAACTGATTCATGTTTTGGCAAGAACTCTTAACTAGATTTTATGCTTTAGCCCCGTGACGGTATCGCAGAGAGCAGCTTTGCCATATAAGCACATAAAGCCCAATGGTATGGTTTATTTTTAAAAGGTCCAAGTAAAAACATTTGAAAAATGCGGGAATAACAGCAGCCATCAGGGAAAGTTCTGTGTTAACCATGTGCTGTGCCCTCATCTGAGGGACAGAAGTTATTTTAAACTGGATGTTAGCACCACTTATGTTTAGGTGGTGTGTCAAATTTTACTGCTTAGTTTTCATAGTTTCGACAAATCTCGTGTCTTACAGAAAGGCTCTGATAACTCTCTCTGTATGTGTCCAAGGAGGGACATAAAGCTGGTGGTAGTTGGACCCTGTGAGCAAGGCTGGGTCTGAATCAGGCAAAACAGGGGTCCAAATGTCCTCAAGGGGTCACTTCTGGGAAAGCCAGTGGAGGCAAGAGCTGGAAATCAGACCCCAAGGGGGCCATCGACTGTTACTGTTTTTTTGATTAATAAAATAAAAGATAAATACAGAAAACCTTAAAAAAGAAATGTCAATAAAATAACCTGATTTCCCACCACCTGGAGATCTCACCTGTAAGCCTTCAACTATTTTTCTATGCATATATTTATATATAAGCCCATAGTTTTGAATAATGACATTCAACATAAACTGTTTTGAAAGATACTTTTTGAATTGAAATCTGTCGTGAGCATTTTCCCTTACACTTAATTCACGGGAAAGAAGTTGTAGTGGTTGGATGTGATTACATTGAACAGCTGTATGTGGACTCCAAATATCAAATGCTTGGTATAAATATATACTGTGGTGGTTTTAATCTGTGTTTGTTTGAATATCACTGAGGTCAAGCAATATTTTTTTCATATTTATTGCCATTTATGTAATTCCTCTTTGGTGAATTGCCTTTACTCATATTTCTGTGATGGGGGTGAGGACTGAATTCATCTTAATTAATTGGGAAGATGGCTCTAGTAAACCTGTTAACTCCTTTTATCATATTTTCCAAAACGGCTTCACTGCTGTTGACCTTCTTACTTTGTTCAGAATTCTTTTTTATGTTCACGTGCAGTCATATACATCCATTTTTTAATTTATTAATAGTTTTTCACCTTTATGCCCAGGAGAGCTTCTGGACTCCAACATCAGACATATTTTAACCATATTTTCTTCCCCGTCTTTCATGGTCCCTATATTCTGTTTAATACCCTCTTACGTCTTGGATTCCTTTTGCTGTGTGATGGTGCAGGATGGTTTTGATTGTTCCTGCATTTATACAGTGTGTGCACGTGTTTTCAATTGACTTAGGTCTACTCTTGCACTAGTACCATACCGCTTGAACTATTATAGCTTTAGAATATGCTTTCATTAACTATAAGGTAGGTCTTCCCTCTTTTCCTCTCTTTTACCATTTCAGAATTTGCTTCACTGTTTGTGCTAGTTTAGTTTTTCTGACAAATTTAAACATAATGTTGTCAAAGTTCCTGTGGAAAAATTTCCCCTTTAGGAATATAATGTTTGCTTTTTTCATTAACCTTAATTGACTTTTATATTCTTCCCTGATATTTTATGGTTTCCTCACATGAATCTTTACACAGGTAGTCTGTGAAAAAGATAGCTTCATTGAGTGTGTAAAAATATCCATTTTGGATGAAAATAAAACATAAGAGTGGATAATTTCCCATTCCACAGGTCACTTGTGCATGTACTGCTGAGATAGCCTGAACCTTTGTAGAGTAGAGCAGAATTACTTCTTTTTTCCTGCTTCAGCTGATGTTTATTGACAGACAGGTGGGCTCTATAGCAACATGCCCAGAGGCTGCCAAGAGAAAATGGCGGAAAGTGAGGGTGGAATCGTGTCTGCAGCAAAAGGTGAGCAGAGTGCAGGACAGGAGAGCACAGTGCACGAGGTGGGAGTAGGGGAGGCCATGGGTCTAGGGAAGCATATGAGGGCCAGAGACTACTTCAACTGGAACCACTGCCCCATGCCCAAAGGCCTCTACTCTTGCTGGCTGTCTCCTGATCCCAGGCCAGGGCTGGGAGTTCTCTGGGCATCCATTTTCCACAGAAAGGAGAAACCAAGAACACAAGGGAGAGGGAGCTGTTGCCCTCTTGCCATAGGCTCAGGGGCTTCCAGTCTTGCTTTGCTCCTTTGTCCCTTGCTTGGGTGGGGCCAAATGATGGGCAAGCCAGGCTCAGGGCTACCCCACCTGAGCAGGGTCTACAAAACAGCCTTATTTCACAGTGGCATTATCTTCTCCCTGATGTTCCAGCCCCCCAGTGCCACAGTATAGCCCAGAGTGAGCTCTACAAGCGTTGCTGGCCTAATGGATGGGTCAGGGGAAGGGAATAGGAGAGGGGCTGAAAGAGGGGCTCCTGGGGTCCATCATGGCCCAGGCACTACACACATGGTGTTGGTGTAGCCAGAGCCAGGGTGCCACCTGGTCAGCACAATGACCACATCTCCTGACTTGAAGAACCCTCGGGCCTTTCCACCATTCATGGCCAAGTTCACCTGGAGGTCCACATCCTCAGCCCAGGCTTCTTGGACTGGGTCCTTGCATAAGACAGGGAATATGCCATGGTACAGGTGGGCCTGGCAAGCTGTCTGGGGATTCTGTGTCACAGCAATGATGGGGGCACGTGGGCGGTATCTGACCACCCTGTGAGCTGACCTGCCAGACTTGGTGAGGACGATTATGGCCCCACTGCAGCACTTGAAGGAGGCCTCCACAGCGCCTATGGCAGCAGCTTCTGTGGGGTCACTGGTAATGGGCGCCAAGTAGCGGAGTTCTTCAAATAATTGCAAGTGGTAGATGGCAGTGTCTGTCTCACGGGCAATCAGGTGCTGCATGTGAACAGCTTCCAGAGGGTAGTCCCCTTTGGCTGTTTCTCCAGACAGCATGATGCAGTCAGTTCCGTCCAGGACTGCATTGGCCACATGGCTGACCTCCACCTGAGTGGGGCGGGGCTTCTTGATCATGCTCCCCAGCATCTGCGTGGCACAGATGACAGCCTTCCCAGCTCGGTTGCACTGCCCAATCATCATCTTCTGAACGAGTAGGACCTTCTCTGCAGGAATCTCAATGCCTAGGCAACCACGACCCACCATGATACCATCACGGGCCTTCAGGATCTCGTCAAACCTCTGAACTCCCTCAAGATTCTCGATTTTGCTGATTATCTTGATGTTCTTTCCTTTCACTCCCAGGACCTTCCTGATTTCATGGACATCAGATGCCTTGCAGATGAAAGATGTGAACACCACATCTACATCCTGCTCTACCCCAAACTTCATGGGGATGTCCTTTTCTGATATAGCAGGCAGGTCCACAGCAGCCCCGGGAAGGTTTACCCCTTCCTGCTGCCCAAGGAGCCACCATTTTCCACCTCTGTCACCAGGAAGTCACTGCCTTTTTGCTTCACCAGCAGGGAAATAAGTCCATCATCCACATGGATCTTGCTGTCCACCTCCACCATTTTGCAGATGCTCTTATAGTCCAGCCACAAGATGTTCTCGTCATACTTCTCTATGTAGGCATTGTCCAATGTGGCTCCTTTCTTCAGCTCCACCTCCAAGGTGCCATTGCCCTTGATGAGCCCAGTTCGAATCTCAGGTCCTTTTGGGTCCAGAGCCACAGCAACTGGCTGGTAGAGAATGGGGTCAGGCAAAGCCTTCTGTGGCTATGTGCACATTCTTGATGGTTTCTGCATGGTACCCATGAGTTCCATGAGAGAAGTTCGAGCCACATTCATTCCAGACTTAATCATCTCCTTCAACATGTCCACTGATGGAGATGCTGGGCCAATGGTGCAGGTGATGCCTGTATTCCAGGCTGTGATGGGTGGTGAGTTGCTGTCCAGCTAGTACATGTGCTCCAGAAATGTGTTGACTGTGGCTGCGTGCAGCTGCTGGGTCTGAATGAAAGCACTCCCGACTTCACTATGAGGCTTTGACGTGGCTTCTGAGGTCCTCTGGTGCCATAGGGCTCGGCTTCCACTGCAAATGCAAAGAGGATGTGTAGCTCCGGACTGTGAGAGAAGCAGCCTCCGGCCAGCAGAATTACTTCTATCTGCATAGCATCAAATCAGAACTTTTAAAAGATTTTTCTTTTTATAATTATGTCAAATGTGACCAGATATTGAAAGTTATTCATATATATTTATTGGAAAATTTCAGTAAGCTTTCACCTTTCGATCTTGGTATAACCGATCAGAAAGTGAAAATCATCACTGTATTAACTGATTATTCCTTTGTTGCAAAGGTACCAATGATTAAAACTATTTTTTACTTAATTGAATGTTCTCAATTGAATCTACATTTTTACTGGTTTTAGTTCAGAAGGAGGATGACCAAAAGGATTGGTTCTTGATATTCATAGCTAGTATTTACTTGCATTGATTTTTAAGCAATCTGTACTCGACCTCACAGTTTCCAATGATGGAGGAAAATACTAGGATGCGCATTCTGTAGATAGAGTCCCAGCCGCCCATTCTGCAGATAGAGTCTCAGCAGGGAACACAAACCAAAACCTCCTTAGTTGACTACCTCCTTAACGTTGACCATCTCCTTAAGCTAACCCAATTTTCACAGACTGGACATGCACCACATGTATGTATCAATGCAGTAGGCCTGGATCCTTATGTCGACCACCTTTGTATGTTGACCAGTTTCTTGCAGTCCCTTGGGTGGTCAACTTGTGGAGGTTCTACTGTCTTAAATCTACACTGGAGATATTGCGTGAACACTTTTCTATCAAAATTCTCACCGACCAGTAAGAAATGAATAATATGGCATCACATATTTGAAGATTGCTATGGAGGGCTAAAAATGAAAGGCCATTGAGAATTTCTCTTCCTCAGCATTATTGAGAATAGGAACAGGAAATGCCCCAAGTGACATTTGGTCACAGAGAATTAATGGTAGGAAGTGACCTTAAAGCTTTGGTTTTAGAGAAATATAAACAAACTTTCCCTGGCAGCTGAAGGCAGATAATTCGAAAACAAAGGAAAGTGTAAATGATTTCAACGGGAGTGAGAAAGAGTGGAGTCAGAACCTGGTTCCAAAGATGACCAACTCGAATTTTAATCAAATAACAAACTGACCAGTTCACTGCTTACCTACTACCATGCTCTTAACCAAAGTTTCCTTTTAGCGACAGGTAAATCAAACATGTTCCATTTAGTTTTTCCCACTGCAATGCACAAAGCTGTCTATTTCATCATCCTTCTAAAATTACTATGGAAAAAGTAGCATTTCACTTCTCGATTTATCCATGTAACTAGAGAACACACCTTTGATGTGTATAGATGCAAAGATTCAAAATTTTAATTTTGTCTACTTCCTGAATTATAGATTAACAAATAAGGGAGTAATTTAAAAGGATAAGATTCTTTTAGAATAGTTTATCTTAATTTTTAGAATCATTTATAAAATACAAAAACACAGACATTCTGCAAATCCCACCCCCCTCCTTGTTGAATCAAAGGGAGATTGTTGAGCAATTTCTGATTAGAGTGATAAGCTTAGCACAAATTAGAGATGCTTTATTTTATTGCATAGGTTTTTAACCGAAATAATGTACCCAACTATATACGGGTATTTATGATGCATCTTTAGGAACTATCCCAGTTCCATGTAATAGAAAACTCTGGATGAACGATCTTAGACAATGAAGATATGTGTTCTCTCCTATGACAAGGAATTCAGAGGTAGATGTTCCAGAGAAGATTAATCAATTGGCTTGAGTAGGTAGATTCCCTGTTTCTGCTCTCCATTCTCTCAAGGCGCTGAAAGGGATTGGTTATCTCCCCTCATTGTCTCAAAGCATCCTTTGCAGACCCAAGATTATGCTTTGGACTATAGAAGAATGGGACTGTGTTACTGGATTTCTCTTTTTAGAGAGAGAGGAAATTTTTCTAGCAATCCCCAGAAGACTTCCTCTCATATCTTCTTGGCCAGATCTGAACTAATTACCCACCCCTAAACTAATCACTGGCCTGGGAGATGAAGCGAGCCTGGGCTTTAGACGGATTTGTTTGGACTCTGGATCACGAGGGGAAGGAGTGGACATGCAAATGATATGGGGATTCTACTAGTGAGGAAGGAGGAGGAGGCTGTTACATAAACAGCCGCCAGCTTTCCGGAGTGGGCTCCCATATATCATGTATGCGCAGCAGTCATACATGGATGGTGCATTTTAAATCAGGTCCAAGTGTTATTTTATTTTGTTTTTTATTTCAGATTAATGTGAAGGTACAATTAGGTTACAACGTCTGTATTTGTTAGGTGGAATCCCTCTTGTACTTGTGTCCTGCACCCAAGAGGTGAGCCATCTACCCTCACTTTGTGCTCATTAAGTGGGAGCACACCAATCACCCATTCCCTCCCTCCTGCCCTCTTCCCCTTGTCTTCCCTCCCCCCCATCTTGAATTGAATTGAGTTTTTCTCGTATGTGGGTCTGTATTAGGTCATCTACCAGCTTCGTATTAGTATTGAGTACATTGTATACTAGCTTTTCCATTTTTGTGATACTTAACTAAGAGGAATGTAGTTCTAAGTATTTTAAAGTTGACTTTTTTTTAAAAGGGAAAAGCTACTACATGAACCTGTTTCCGATGTGCCATTAAAATTTGTATTTATTTGTAATTTCACAGAGACTTTATATGTTCTTGAAATTTTGAACTTCTAACTCAGGTTTAACTTTGAGGAAATTACGTTTTTTGGTTGAATAAATTCAGTAAGGTTTATACAGGTGTGCTTTTAAAAGTCAGAGGATACCCCATACCTTAGAAGTGCCATTATTTGCACATGGTTGACCAGTTCTCCCACTAAACACACTGGTCAAGTGGAAATAAAATCATCCTACCAGCTCTGACTTCAACAGTTGCTGAAAGGGCTGTACTCATTTTCTTGCCATGAAACAATTTTCCACTCGTGGAACTGTGGAAACACTCATCTGGAAGAAACTTGGGTTTGTCTTGCAGAGAGGTGTTGGCCTGGAGTTCAAACCAAATCCCACCAGCCCAATGGCGCCTGCCACAAGGCCTCAAGAGTGAAGAATTCCCCCTTTGTCTGCAGCTTGACAGTGGGGCCAGAGCTCCAGAAGAAATAGTGCTTACAGGAGAAGAGAGAAATATGACTTCACATCACATTCGCTTCCTGGCTGGTTGGTTTTTTTTGCACTATGTAGTTGTACGTTGGGACTTTTCAGCATTTAAAAGACATAGTCTCTTCCAACAAGAGCACCTGATGCTGACATGATCGGCCCACAGACACTCGTCAGATTTTCCTGTGGTAGCACTTGCCCCTTGAAGATAGAATCGGCCCTGGTGCAGGTCCAGGGCTCTCTCTGACCTGGAGACGGGTGTCCTGGGAGGAAGGAGGGTGCTGCACAGGTGGGGCTGTGTTGTCAGCAGGCTGTCACTGCTTAGTTGCTTTGTCCTCCCGTGTTCCCTCCTGCTGTGGGCCTTAGTAGCTCCGCACCCTTTTTATCCCTTCCCCTCTATCAGCTGTGACCTCAGAACAGGAATCCAATAAACTCAATAACATCCGAAGGTAAAGCTATCAGGGCAGAGACATATTTGCTTTAATCCTGCCCTTGACTTTTCAAGTAAGAGCAATCTGTGAGTCAGAGGATGCGTTTCTAAATGTGATATTTTAGTTTTCAATGAAAGCCACTAAGAAAGGCTTTTTTCTTTTTCCTTTCTTCTTTAAGGGATTGAAATTACTCCCATGGTGCTTAAAATCCCCCATGGACTGAGGTGGCTTCCCACTCTGTAATAGAAGGGGCTGTAGGAAAAGGAAAACAGGGTTGGAAAGAAGCGATTATTACAAATGATGTCAAGTTCAGAGTCCAACCCATCAGTTCAGTGGAGCTGCTGAATGTCAAATGTCTGGGAATATTTTATCACCACACTGGAAACTATGGTGGCTTTTGGCTTTAGTGAACTATAGGGAATATATTTCAGATTAGGAATATTTTAGAAAATTCCAAACACTGTACTTATATGCTACCTACAGCCAAAGAGAAGAGAATAGCAGCTTCCATTAAAATAGCCCAAGCAGTAAATAAAAAAACCTCTAAAATAAAAGGAAAAAAATAAGATTCAAGAATGAATAAGTGAAAGGGTAAGGAGACTTCCATATCAGAAAATTATTTATATTAAACTATTCTCTAGATGAGAATATAGTGCTAAACGGAGAATCAAGAAACAGTTGAAGGGTACAGAGGTCTGTCTGTCTGTCATCGTCTTTGTCTAACCATTAGGAGAGAAAAAAGCCCTAGCTCTCAATGCAGCCAGAAATCTATGCTGTGAGTTTTTATATAAGAAACATTGAAGAATACAGACAATAAGGTGATTTATTATTGGTGAGTCACTTTGGTGAAATGCAGATAGCTATTTACGATTATTAGAGATTTGACAAGGTTGGGCAGAGGTTTGTGGTGAGCCATAACTGTTTTTTCCTGGTAAATCTGATTCCTGAGATTAAAGGAGTTACCTCAATCACTCTTTTAAAAACCTCAAGGAATATGTTCTCTGGACTTGCTACTTGTGAAACAGAATTCTGGAGAGATAACATGAGCATCTCCGAGTCTGCTCTGGGGGGGAGGATTTTAAATAAGAGGTCTGAGAATTAAGTCTGGAAACTCCTCCCGGACAAAGTGCATGTCCCTCCCTGCTGAATGTCACCATGAGCACCCCTGAAGTGCTGCCCGTGGCCATCTGGTGACCGTGGTGATGATCAGCAGTGAGGTATGTGCACTTTGTCTAGGGTGAGTTCATGAACTTGACAGGCCTTATAACCCCACAGGGTTTATAAAGTATTTAATTCACTGGTGACTCAAACAAAGATGGAATCAAAATACCTTCTTGAAACTCCCTCTTGGCTAAGCCTGCAGAGGTGCTCAATAACAGATACGGTAGGAGGGACTGTGTCCTCTCCAGGAGAGGACAGACTACTGAAGTTTCTGAATCTCTCCACCCCCTAGGGGAGAAAGAGAGCGAGATATGGTGTAGCAAATTGGCTAGAATAAGATCAGGCTTGCTCCTGCAGTGTAGTCTGGACTCAGGGAAAAGCAAACTGTAGTCCCACAGCCGGCTGAGACAAAGCGAAGGGCCCTGGAGTTCAGCTGTCTAAGAACCAGGCAGGGCTTGTGATGGGAAAAGCAGGCCGGCACAAAGCCCCTTTCACCAGCTGCTTGTGCAATTCAGACGGTTTGCTATGGATGGAGATAAGTTGGATTTATGGGAGGGTCTCCCCAAAGGGTCTAGCGCACAATCCTCTCTCCTAGTCAAACAGGAAACCTCATTCATCTGTTAACAACATCTAGCAGAAAATGGCCCTTGAAGATGATATCTGTGAAAAAGCATTGTGTGCTGGTAAAAGGAACTATTTGTTTCCATGGAGGTAGAGGAACCGTTGAGGCTTCTCATTCTTGTCTGCCTCTTTTCTGAAAGGTCGCTTCCTAGGTTTTCTCATTTACAGAACCTGACGCTGCTACTTCTGCCAAGCTCCATTAGCGCCGTCTCGATGGCTCCCTCCACCAATTAGAAAGAATTTAACATTAATGAGGGTCTGGGGCGCTGGAGAGCTCATCACCACCACCTCAAGGACAACGAGGTGAGACACAGACTCCTCAAAGATGTAGATATTTATTTTTTCCATTCTAATGAGATCACACAGCCCTCATGAAGCTCCTGCTGCATTTATCTCAGCTGCCTACCTAGCCAATGCCTGCTGATTACATCAGCTATCAAATCTGCTGTCCAGTGCGAACTCTGAGCTAGTGCAGGTCAGTCTGGTTCCAATTATGTTCCCTGTCCCAGTAATTACTTTTCTATTGATCTAATTGTTATTCTGAGTTGTCGCCTATTAGCAAAACAGGGATTCTGGAGGTTCTCTGATTCCTGAAGCTGTGCTCACCCCAGGAAGGCCTAGTTTTTCTGGGGGTGGCTGGAAATGTGTGAGGGAATTTTGGGTTGTTCCCATCAGGGTTTAGTAGCCAGGGAGCAAGGATGCTATACCTCTTGAAACATGGAGGACAGACTTATCAGGTAAAACACCTTTGTACAGACATGAGCAAGGTGAGTCCAGATTAAGAGGAATGGCCCAATGGCTACCTCTCAGTCCTGGTTGGCCCCTTCTGGGAATTCCACTTATCTCCATCTGAAGCAGATCTGGTGAAACAGACTTTCAACTGGTAATGCCATGGTGTGACTGACCTCAAAGTGGCTTCCTCTGTAAACTGTGGTTCCACAGAGGACACCTAATTGGTGGCAAAGACTCAGGTCTCACTCTGCCATTTCCTAGTGGTGTGACTTCTGCAATGATGCAACCTCTGTGCTAGTGCAGGTCAGTCTGGTTCCAATTCCAAGCCTCAGGTTCCATATCAGAAAAATGAAGGTATAAAAACCTACAAGGCTGTGAACATCACAATAGATGGGACATTACATAGTCCCACCACGTGGAGTGTGAAACAAACAATATGGCAACTTAGAACATTCTATACACATGGTACATTTATGTCTCCATGACTGCTAGTTCTGCTGTGAGGCACTGAGGAAAAAGAGACCAATGCCTGCTTCCCAGAAGGTCAAGAAAGTGAGCTTTAGTCTCCAAAAGCATGCATTCATTTGTTAGTTTAGGGATGACAATTTGTCTTTCTATTTTATGGGGGCTTATGTAGAATTCACATCTTCAAGGCCCAGCATGATAGATGTCAGACATTCATTTCTCTAGAAAGAATGTCCCAAAGAACTTACTGAGACACAGGTAATCTCTTTTGGCCTTGGATCCCACCTGGTCCTGATGGAGATTCAGGACAGAGCAGTTTCAAAGAAGTTGGGAGGAAGGTATACCAGTAATGAGCCTGTAGGGGGGACTCAAGGGGAAATGAGATGTCACAGGGACAAATCAAACCTAGCCTCCGTTAAACATAGGAGGTGGTGCTACTAATAACAGTAAATTAAATTTAGCAAATGTATTTGAACAAATTTAGTAAAAGTCTGAATATTTTGAAACTTTTAGTTCTTTACCTATACTGGCTAATTTATAAATAAGGGACTTGAAATTATTGGCTTGATTAAATTGATAAAATAACTCTTATTCATTTTCTTTAAAGTTTCAAAATAATATTTATTGTGCACGATTTAGAAAATATAGGTAAGCAAAACTAAGAAAATGTAAGGTACCCATAGTCCCACCACATGGAGATAACCGCAATACTAACATTTTGGTGGCTGTCTTTCAGATGTTATTAGTATTATGTAGTGTTATACACTTAAAAAATAACAAATGAAATCATGCTTTACATGCTCCTATAATTTTTTCCTCACTTACTATATGGTTAGTGTCTTTCTAAGTTGACTGAATTTGCTTCGTGTCAATGGTGTGACGTCTGGTAAGTTCAAGGTGCCTCTCTGGTGGTGTGAGGTGGTGGGTGGATCGGGGGCAGCTGGGGCAAGAGTTCCAGGGGCAAACACGCATTGTGTTCAGTTAACCTGGAGGCCTGACTCATATCCTCTTAGTGACCCAGCAGGTGGCTGGTCTTGATGAAAGGCCAAATAGACAGTAAGCCATCGGAAGAGGTTATGTCTGTTTGAAAACAATGCTCAATCTCCTTGTTCACGAGCCATGGACACTCTGAGCTTTGTTTCTTTGCACAGGCTTTAGTAGATATGGGATCTTTGGAGTCTTAAAAAAGATATTATCTTAGTGTTGTAGAAAAGCGCACACACCACACACACACACACACACAGACCCGTAACTCTGCAAATCTGAGATCGTTGAATTGTTGACATTTTGCTTTTTTTATGCTTGAAACTTTTATTCTTAATTTGGAATAATCCCACCAACCAGAGACTAATATTGCTCCCATTTTGGTGTCATTATTTTTTTAAGTCGAAGTTGTGGCTGTTTTGTTTTGTAGCTTCTTTTTCTTCCCGTAGCAGCCTAGCATTCCCCCAAGCCCCTGGCTTCTACATCATTGCAGACAAATACCTGATCGTTCACTGAATGATTATAATGATGAAAAAGAATTCCTCGTCATCGAGCATTTAGGTTATTTACAACTTCAGGCTTGTTTTTGAATACTATTTATTATATTGAAAACAAGAGGAAGCAAATAATGTGTAAACTGCAAGTAAATTACGGTTAAAGAATAGTTTGCTTGTTCATTTATGAGACAGACGCAGCATGACCTGGAAGAAACTCAGGGGACGGACATCCCTCTAGGTCTGCTTTTGAAGGATGTGGTTGAGTTTTACTCTCTTATTTTATACTGTAGGAAACTGAGTCAACAAAACAAAACTCTCTCTCCTGATCCCATAATAAACAAATAGCAAAAAACAAAGGTTTCTGATTTCCTGTCTTGTGCTCTCTATCTGGTTAATATTTAAATACAATATTTTGAGATCTAAAAGATAAAGAAGAAAAGAAAAAGTGGGGTTGCTACAAATAATTCCAGCATTTTGCCTACCTGAAGCTTATAGAAACCTATTTTGTTATTCAAATATGTTTCCATTTATTTAAGAATGGTACACTGAGAGCAGCGGGTTCAAACCCAGCCCCAGCCAAAAACTGTAGGAAAAAAAAGAAGAAGAAGAAGAAGAAGAAATGGTACAATGAAAAGGTGCGTGATTATTCACTCTATCCAACCTACACCGTTTTTTTATTTTAAAGTTTTTCAATGTCCTCTAAATTCCTGCTGCCAACTTTTGGCCAAGACATTTGACCGTTTGCTGTTGGATTGTCCCATCCTCGGCCATTTAGCTCTTATTTCTAGTGTGCTCTTGGTGCCATGTCATTGCTCTGAGTCCTCCAGCCCACAGCATTCATTGCGGCATGGACTCTTTTTGTGTTTAATAAAAGGCCGGGCCCGTTCACATCTTTCATCAGGTTTGCAATAATCTCAGTATCACGTACGTCCCCGAGTGTCTAGCATCTGTTCTCCCTGGCTTTGCAATTTTGAATTCCACTATTGTAACCTTCAAAGTGGTCCACGCCAGTGTGAAGTCGAAACATGCCCAGGACACAACGCAGCCAGCTTGATTCTCTGTTTGTGCTCCACCTATTCAGTGTCGGCTGGAACGCACACCCTCCCACTGCTCCCTTGTTTTACTAGTCTCCACCGTCTGCTTTCCCACCACCATTGTAACTATAAGGGCTTTCCAGTTCCAGGAGAATGATTTAAAATCCCATAAAAAAGAATCAGTGCAACGATACCACTCCCTGTCCTTCTTTTTAGGACTGTCAATAGAAGCTCTTTCCTTTATATGATTATTTGTTTACAGTGCAAATAAAATTATTATTTAGTGATGTCCAGAGTACATCATATCTTGCTAGTTTATTATTCCTCAGTTTGCAATGACTTTATACTTAAAGAGGATCACAAATTAGATTAAGGAGCATGTTTTATTTCCTTTGATGATGGGACTTCAGAGGCTCTAGCAATTCTCCTTTGTCTCTGCTTTTCAGACTCACATAATAGAGCATCAATCTTGCAAAGGAGCCCTCTGCCAAAACCGCTGAGTTTAATTTAATAGGCTACTTGGTAAAGACTGGAAGTCTTTATCTTCCATCCTCCATTAATGTAACAGTTGTAAGCATGACTGAGAAATAAGAACTTTATTCATAAAGAAATTTGGCGATGTACTCAGAAATATCTCCTTTAGAATACTCAGTGACACATATCCTAATTCTTCAATTTCAAGCTTCAGAAAGTGTAACTTTATTAATGTGATAATAACCTGCAAAACAAACAGAAGCCCCCTAAACCAATCAACTCCTAATTCTACAGTCTGACTTGGGGAACTGAGCCGAAGAAAAGTATTATGAGGTCCTTTGCTGCCCTCTGGTGGGTAATCATCTTAACAACACAGACATGGTTTAGTGGCTCATTTTGAAGGGGACTGGGAAGGCTGGGACGTTCCCAGGCTTTTTCTATGAATTCTCAAGCTTTATAGAGAACGAAACTGATGCCTATAGTCCCAGTTATATGGGAGGATGAGGCAAGAGAATTGCTTAAGCCCAAGAATTTGAGGTTGCTGTGAGCTGTGACGCCACCTCACTCTACCAAGGGCCACATAGCGAGACTCTGTTTCCAAAAAAAAAGAAACTGAGCCATAGGGTCCAGTGGCTGGTCCAGGGTGCCAGGGAACCATAATCCCACAAAAGCCGAATTTGAAACTTTCTTGTTAAGGTTACTAGATTAGTATATAATTATTTATTCATATATTTGAAGTAATTTTT
>CAUYTI010102581.1:0-40817 GCA_963575145.1 Galago senegalensis
CTCTCTCCCTCCCTCCTTCCTCTCTCTCTCCTTACTTCCTTCCCTTCCTCCTTCCTTCCTCTCTCTCTCCTTACTTCAGTCCCTCCCTCCTTCCTTCCTCTCTCTCTCCCTTCCTCCTTCCTTCCTCTCTCTCTCCCTCCCTCCTTCCTTCCTCTCTCTCTCCTTACTTCCTTCCCTCCCTCCTTCCTTCCTCTCTCTCTCCCTCCCTCCTTCCTTCCTCTCTCTCCCTCCCTCCCTCCTTCCTTCCTCTCTCTCTCCTTACTTCCTTCCCTCCCTCCTTCCTCCCTCTCTCCTTCCTTCCTCTCTCCCTCCTCTCTTTCTCCCTGAGCTCCAAAACGAGTACCCAGGACATAATGTTTGTCAAATAAATAAATGAAGAAATAAATCTTACAAAACACTTTGTCCAGCACTTGTTATGTAAGTAAAAGAGTAACACACCTTACAAAAGTGATCTGAGTCTATGCAAAGAAAAAGGTAAGTGAGTACAGACACCAGATGTGTCAGGAAGGGGTAGGGTGGACCCGAGAGTGTCCTGGGAGGTGGACACCCACACTGTGAGTGCCTGTCCCCCACAACCAGCTGACTCCTGTGAGAGCTCAGGATTCCTTGCAGGAAGCCGGGGCGACGCCTCTCCTGCCAGGTGCCACCAGCGAGTAGGACGAGCCCACAGTAGCCGCGTCACGAGGTCCAGCCGTGAAACAATCATGTGTTTGTTTTTAATTTTCTAAGCCATTATTAAAACACAGCTAAATTACAAACTTGTGCTAACAAAATATTTCTTTTTATATGTAAAATTTATAGAATCAATTAACAGTTATTTCATTTGTGATCTTAATCTTCCAAAATAACAGAGAAAAGTAGGTCAGCATCTGTATATCTCCTAAAGCAGGAAGCTGCCACGCCCGAGCCACCATCGCACAGAGCTGCTGGGAGTCCCCTCTGTCTGTGCAGAGGTTCCAGCCCCGGGTTTGCGTGTATGTCCAACAGCCACTGTGACACACTTTCTGGGGGGACTTCGTACATGGGCAGTCTGGCTGCCTTAAAACTTTATCCTTTTAAATTAGGCTTATTTGTAGGATGCTCAGAATAAGAAAGTGTGTTTCCCCACTCCCTCCAGCAGCCCTTGGAGGGAAGGGTGAAAGCTTCCCTCTGGAGACTTCATACATTAAGGTGAACAGAGTCCCAAGGGCAATTTCCGTTGCCATGTGGGAGTCTGTGGACCCCAGGATGAGTGAGGATGTGCGGGGTCCAAGGTCGCAGGGCACCCAGGACCGCAGCGCTCTCCGGCCCTCACAGGCCTTCTCACACCTAAACCTCATCACAACGGGAGGTGTCACCCTCTTCATCCTCATTCTGAAAATGAGGACACTCATGATCAGACTTGCCCATGTCACGCAGCTGGGAAGGGGTGGAGACGGGACTGGAACTCGGCAGGTCATCTCCCGTGATGGTTTGTCTATCTGCCACCATGGTTGTGCTGTGGGCTGTCTGGACATTTGGTGGAAATAGGGCCATGGTGTTGGTGTCAGCAAGGTGTTTCCGAACAAGACTGACATGTGGCCAAGTGAGGCAGCCACCCAGCTCTCCCCGGGAGGGGGCATCACCTGGCCTCCTGGAGGCCTCAATGGAACCTAAGGGGTGAGAGCTGCCTGCCAGCATTTGAGCCGGGAGAGCTATCTTCCTCCAAACTTGGACTTGAACTTGCACCGTCAGCTCTCCTGGTTCTTAAGTCCCAAAAGCCATCCTTCCTGGGCCTCCGATTGCAGATGGCTCGTTGTGGGGCTTCTCAGCCTCCATAATCACATAATCACCATTTTCCTATTCTGTTTACACACACACACCCTCCTTGGCTTACTGTGGGGTTATGTCTCAATACAGTTATCATAAGTCCAAAATATTATAAATTGAAAATGCATTTAATACTCCAATAAACCCATCAAAAAGTTGAAAATTGCAAGTTGAACCATCATGAATTCAGATGCTTCTTGACTTAGGAAAGGGTTGCACCCTCAGGGTCAGAAACCTGTAAGTGGGATGGTCCAAGTCAGGGACAGTCGCGAGTCAGGGACATTCTGCACCAGGACACGTCACTTCTTCAAAGTGCACACTGTCACCGACAGAGGAAAGCTCCAGCATGGAGCCAGGTCCTGGTGACATTGGGCTGTCCCTGAACCGGGCATGACCAGGAGACACTGGCCATGACATGAGGACACACGTATTCCTTTGTGGATAGCTGTTATCTGCTGTGCGTGGGCCCTGAGCAAGCTGACCTCACCCTGATGCTTTGCTGGTGACACTCGCTGCTTTCCTGGTCATCACTCACTGTCACAGATAATGTCCTAGGTGTTTCCATGAGAGGTTAAAAATGGAGGGAATAGAGAGGAAAGTGCTGAGCCCTCTAGCCAAGCCCAGAGTGGAGGCAGAGACCCCGCCACATGACAGTCAAAATGGGGGTCACACAGGCTGCCCCAGGAGCTGTCCAGCTTCCCAGCAGTGGGGTCGTTAGGGTCACGTCATGTGAACTGAGTCCCACACCCCCACAGCAACGTGCATCTCACCACAGCTGAGTCCCAAGACAGACTGACCAGTCTGCTCCTTACATCTGTTCCAGAGAGGAACAGTTTCTGCTGAGACTCATCTCATTGCTGGAAGCTCTCTCTTTCTCTGTTCTATTCTTTTTTTACTATAGTCCAAAAACTACCCATCTCTCAGGACTTGGTGTGAGGAGGCTGTCGTCAGCCACTGCAGCCCAACCCTCAACCTGGAGCCCTGAGCCTGCCCCCTCGACAGTGCAGGGCAGGGTGCCACGGGGTTGGTGGCCCTGGATTCCCAGCCTCAGTGGACGTCTTCCTGATCGGGAGTCACCTACAAGTCCAGACCCCAGTGCTTAGCTGGGGGCACCCAGAAAATAACCCAGTTCTATCAAAGGCCACCTATCCAGGCTGCTCCCGCATCGCCAGAGGAGCCCCGTGTTCCCTGCAAATGAGTCTGTGAGGAGGATATTTATTGGAACAGATGTTTCTGTGTCATCTGACAAAAGCTGCCAGCGGCCTCCTGGCATAATTCTGCACAAACACAAGCATGCCTCTTACATGAAAGCATAGGAAAACAGCTCGTAACTGTGCTTCACTTTGCGAATGTTCGCAGTTGAAGTGAGTACAAGTATTAGTGTCTGCAAACTCCGTGATCCAGGGGACACAGTCTGGATTTCAAAGGAGTCTGCAGTTCTGTGCTGTGACTGCGGAAGTGGGGGGAGTCGCCAGCCCTGGCTGGGGTCCAAACCTGGTGCCAACGGCCCTGTTTAAATTACCCTCAGTGCACCATGAAGCCCAGATTGCATCGTTGAGCCATACGGCAAAATGAAAACAATGGGGACTCTAATCCCAGCTCTCCCACTTGAAAGCTGCGTCATCTCAGAATGGCTACTTAACTTCACTGAGGTATCATTTCTTCATTTATGAAATGGCCAAAAAGCTTGCTGCAAAAATAGTTTCTTCCTTCTGTGACATGGTAAGCAGCTTCAGTAGACTAATGCTAAACTCAACCTAAGATGATATTTATAACAATATTCCATTTACCATAAACGTCACGCAGCTGTGAGACTCTGTCACCTCACCCTTTATCCTACTGCAATGTCTAAAACCAATAACAAACATGGGCCATCGTGTGGGGGACACGAGGCCAGCGGGCACTATGCAGGCCGTCCTGTGGGGGACTCTAGGCCAGCGGGCACTATGCAGGCCGTCCTGCAAGGGAACGCGAGGCCAGCGGGCACTATGCAGGCCATCCTGTGGGGTACGTGAGGCCAGCGGGCACCAGCCTGCATGTTCAGCACAGAGGCTGTGGGGTAATGGTTGATTACAGTGTGAGGTCTCCCTCGAGTTTTGTGCCCTGGGACTGTGAAGGGCCAGGGGACAGACCCAGGACCCCAGAGGAGCTTTTCTGGAGCTGGATCTTGAAACAAACTAGGAGTTCTCCAGCCAGAAAACAAATACGGGTGTGTAAACCCACACTTCCAGCTGGAAGGACAAGCAGCCTCCTGGGAAAAGACACACTGGATCCCTGAGGTGTCTGCAAATCCAGAGGTGTGAAGATAAGCCGGCCCTGCAGCCTCAGCCCCGTTTGCTGTGTAACAACCAAGCCCAAAGCTTCTCCCTCAGAAGGTGGCAGGGTGCGTGGGATTAGGACGAGCTGGGTCTCCACTGCTCTTCACCTGTGTGCTGAGCTGTTAAATGGCAGCTGAGGGCCTGATGGTCAACAGAGATTGTGAAACTCTTGTGTGGCCAGGAGACATAGAGTTTGGGGGTTTTTTTTCTTGGACTCTTTATGGAGAAAAAGCCCCAGAAAATATTCCAAACTTTCATTTGGAAACCTGGAAAGCTACAGAGGGTAAGAAGGCTACAAAATTAAACAAATGTTTACAAACTAGCCCCAGAATAAGAGCCTACAAGATAAAGTAGTAAACCATTTTAGAAGTAAGGTTCTATCAAATTACCTATGTCATCATCAAACATTCAGCAAACACGAGTCTGAGCACCCCGGCCTGGCTGTGCAGATAAGGCACAAGGAACGTTAGAAGAGAAAAAAGCAACGTTAGAAGCAGATCCACAGGCTTTCCAGAAGTTATCCCACGTGAACTTTAAAATTACGGAAACATGTGATGAAGATGAGCAGTTGGAGACTAACACAGAGACAAAGTCACCAATAAAAAGGCTGCAGAAGCTCTCAAAAATAAATATGAAAACACCAGATCTACAACACACTAAAATCAAGTTGAGTTTTTGTAAGAATAACCTGGTGCAGGAAAGCAAAGGCAAATTGGAAAGTCAGTGGTTATAAAGCAGCATAATCCTCAGGGAAGGAAGCGAGTTCCCACCATCATCTCAATAGACATTTAGAAAAGTTCAACACCTGCTCATGGCAAAATAGTCTCAGCAAACTCGGCATAGAAAGAAGGGAAAGCTCTTAATCTAATAAAAAGTTATCTCTGAAATAACCCCAGTGAGCATCAGGGTCAGTGGCGAAACGCCTGTTACAGGAAACAAGACAAGCCAGCACCACTTCTATTCAGAAATCTGAGGTTTAGCTGGTGCAATAAGGCAAGAAAAAGAAATGACCGTTGTAAGATTGAGTAAAAGCCGTTTAATTGCCCTTATTCTCTGATGACATGATTTTGCTTTGTATGTAGAAAATTCTAAGCTGTCCCTATATGCTACGAATAATTAATAAGTCAATTTAACAAGATCACTGAGACAGGGTCAATAAACAAAGCTCCATCTCATTTCCATACACACGAACAATTAATAATAAAATAAAATGTAAAAGAACACCACTAAACATGACTTGAAAAGTCTAACTTTCTATGAGTAATGAAATCTGTGTAAAACCCTCTGCATAGAAAACTGTAACATATTATTGGCAGAAATTAAACAAACAAGAATAATGGGCAAAAGTACATAATGGCTAAATATCAGTTCTTTATAAATTCATCTGTTGGTTTAATACAATCCTAAAGAAAATCTTAGCCATTAATTATTTATCAGAAATTTACAAACTGATTCTAAAATTTATATGAAGGTACAAAGGGTTGAGAATAGCCAGACCGTCGTAAAGAGGGATGCAGTTTGAGGAAGCCATGGTGATTGAGACAATGCCGTAATGCCAGGACAGGCACGGACACCAGACACAGACACGCTCTCTACAGTCAAACGATTTATGACAGTGGTCTCCAGAGCGGTGGGGAAACGCTATCTTTTCAGTAAATGACGCTGAGTCAATTGGATATGCTTATGGAAAAAATAAATCTTGCCCTTTTCACAACACACACAAAATTAATTTCCAGAGATATTGTAAATCTCTATGTGAAAGAAGGACAATTTAGGAGACATCTCGGTGATGTTTAGAGGCGAAGATTTCTTAACCAGGACATGAAATGCATTAACCATACGAGAGAAGACGGATACGTTTCTGTTCAGAAACGGGAATTCACAAACCAGTGACTGAGAGAATATTTCCAAAATGCAACAGAGGATTCAAAATCAGCACTGTGGGACAGGGCACCCAGGGCACCCAGGGCACCACGAGACAGCACTCCCGTGCAGGCAGCACCCCCAGCGGGATGAGGCTCATATCACAGGGAGATTCCACTGCGTGTCCCCTGAGGATAAAGTTTACAATGCCCAACGACGTGAAGTCTCGGCAGGTATGCAGAGTGACGGCAACCCTCACCCAGCGTGGGCAAAGGTGTCAACCACTAAGCTCGTGTGGGAATTGTTGACCAGTACCTACTCAGATAAACCCCCACAGAATGGTGGGGCCCAACAACTTAATTCTTAGATTTCAATTTCTACAAAATTCAAAACAAGCAAAGCTAAGCTAGGCACCTGTGGTCAGAAGGTGGTTAACTTTGCCAAGAAGTTGGTGGTAGCTGGAATAGAACCCAAGGCCAGGGAGGCACTCCGGGGCCCAGTGCTGAGGTCACCTAGAGCAGGGTGCTGATGTCCTGGGTGGAACCGGGGCCGGGGAGGCACTCTGGGCCTGAAGCTGAGGTCACCCAGAGCAGGGTGCTGACTTCACGGGTGTTTTCGCTTTGTGAACATTCGCAGGGCTCAGCACACATCATGAGCCTCCCTGTTTACGTAAGCTACATTCAAAGTAAAGGTTAGTTAAGAATTTTTTTTAAAAGAATGAGGAGAAGCTCAGAGTGCGGGCACCTTTCCCCACCGTTTCATTGTGGGTGTGTGAGGTTTGAGACACGTGGGATCATTCAACCTACCATGTCCACTGAGCTCCAGGGTTTGTGGCTATGGAGTCAGGAGAGAAAATTCAGGGCAGAAATTCAGAGGCTTTCATCAGCACATCTGAGCAGTGGAAACCACATGTGGAGATCCACCAACCCCAGGCCACAGCACTTGGAGAAGGAAGGGGTGGGCTTTGAGCCCTGCGTCAGCATCAGAAACAGGCCAGCTTCTGCGCAAGTGTGTGTTTATATAACAAAAGAAAAGTGGACTTGGAAATAAAGATGGAAGCAAAAGAAAGAGACAGATTACAAGGAATTGGCGATGGGGTGTGAGGCGGGCAGGGGAGGTCGCAGCTGGCACTGTGGTCCTGAGGCAGAGTCTGTTCTTCAGGGAAGCCCGCTGCGCTCCTGACACCTCCCGGGCAGGTGAGGCCACTCATTTCACCAAGAGGAAACTCCTTTACTCAACCTCAGCTCATGGAAGGCGTTAACCGCAGCTACTCAGGACCTCCTCAGACAGACACATAAAATTGGCCATCATAGACCCTTCTGGTCCTCAGCTCCAAGGTCATGTTCTCAGAGAGGTCTTCCAGGAAGAGTTGCCGTCCCTCCTTAACTCTCGCCGATCACCCTCTCAGCACCTGTGTCATCGTAACAAACTCAGGTGTGTGTGTGAGAGAGAGAATCTTCCACCTGGCCAGTCTCGTTTTCCAGCGACAGCGTCCTCCATGTCTGTGGGGGTTTCTGATGCAGACCCCGCGCTTTGCTGAGTCTCTGCACAAACCAGAGACCAGGAGGAAGAGCCACCAGCTGCGGCTCGCAGCCTTAATTGCGAATTTGGGAATTAAATGAAAAGCAGGCAACACATCCTGCTTAGCCAATCATGGCTGTGTTGAAGGATTAGCTGTGAATTAGTCTCTGCTTTGCGTCTTTCTCCCTATCAGTCATTTTCTGAAACGGAATTAGGGAAACAATGAAAGAATGAGGAGCTGATCACAACTGTCTGACATCTGCCTCCAACATGCTCTTGGAAGCCTGAGGGAGCTGGGACAGGTGCGCCTCGCCGCTCCTGGGAGCAGAGGGAAGCAACGGGCGTCGTGCTGCGTGGCACTAACCTCCAGAGCAGGGCAGGTGCCGTCCCCCGTGAGTAGAGTGACTGGCAGGTGGTGCCTGGGGAGGTGGCTCAGAGGCAGGAGTTTCCTTGGGGGAGCAGAACCAGACGGCCCCAAGACAGAAGGGTCCTCCCCAGAGTGTCACCACTGCACAGGAGTCAGAAGGCAGTGTCATGACATTCCACCACTGCCCCATCCCCCCACTGAACTAACTAACAATCAAACAGCATGAAACAGGCTTGGGCTAGCTTGGCGGGACTGCTGCGTTGGAAAGTTTCATCTTGTGAGCACAAACTCATCAGCATCACACCTGGGGCATCTCAGAGCCAGGCCAGAGAGACCCTGAATGCCCAGAGGAGGAACAGGGTACAGTGGGTATCCTGCTCCTCCCCGAGAGAGTCCTCCCAGTGGCTGTTCATGGGCACAGGCCCAGGCTGCCCCTGGGCTGCAGCATGGGGTGCAGGGCTGGGTGTGGAGTGGCGTCCTTCCGTTGGGTGTTTGTGCCTGATGGTTTGGTGGCAACACAGGACAGGGCTGCCAAAGGAAAAGGAGATGCTTTGGGACCCGGTGTGGTCTGGGGAGGTGTCTTTGCAAAGAAAACAGCATTTGACCTGTCAAAGAGAACAGCATACGAGGTGTTTAAGGAGGGGAGTCAGATTTTACCTGGGCTGCTGCAACAGGGGAGAGAGGGGAGAGGGAATAACCCAAGCTCGGCTCCTCCGAAGACACGTGTGACTGAGGCTTCTAAGGCGAGAACAGAGAAGGGACCAAGGGATTACAGGGACACTGGAAATTACAGCAGGGGTCTGCATGCTGCACCCCATTAATCCACATGTTAAAACCCAATCCCCATCATGACAGTATTAAGGGTGTGAGACATAGATGGTTCTGTTAGAGGGTGGAGCCCTCAGGACTAGGATCCGTGCCCTTTTGGGAGATGCAGGGGAGCTCCCTCACCCCTCCCGCCACTCAAGGACACAACAGGACAGTACCATCCAGGAGCCGGGAATCCCTCGCCAGACCTAGGATCTGCCAGCACCTTGATCTTGGACTTCCAGCCTCCAGAACTAAACACACAGGTGTCCCTGGCTCATAACCATCCCTCAGGTATGGCATTCAGTTAGAGCAGCCTAAATGCCCAAGACGGGGCGAGTGCAGAGTGCTGGGAATGGTCTGGCAACTGGGTCTGGGCAGCACAGTGCATGGCCTGGAGCTGGTAGCATTGCTTTTTCCTGCACAAAGACTCAGCACCGGGCTGGGGCAGCTCCAAGGACACAGACTAGTGCAGCTGGAAGTCTGCTCAGGGCTCTCAGCACCATCAGGCACGTCCTTTATGCCAAGTGGGGTCCACAGCCTCACTCGGAGTTCCCCGAGCTCCGCCCTAGTGGTGTCTGTGGAGGCGAGCAGCTCAGACCTGCAGGGCCGTGGCCAGGATGGGGATGAAGAAGGGTGTGGGTGTGAGAGGAGAGACCAGTGGACGTGGGAGCTGACCAACTACATGTGAACGGGTGAGTCTGGGACCCCTGCACATCCACCCCACAGGGCTTTGGATGCTGGTGTTCTGGATAAGTAACGTCCAGGCTGCAGGAGACTTGGTTGGGTCACGTGCGGGACCTTAGAAGCCTTTGCATATACTGAGATGGCCCAGTGTTGACTGCAGCCTGAGAGAGGGGAAGCACAGCACACCTGCCATAGGCATCTGCTCTGGCCGAGGATAGCTCCGTGTCCTCTCTCACAGTTAAGGGAAAGGGGGAACCATGGCCGTGGTTGGTAGAGTGGCACTGTCCAGAGGCAGTGTCTACCACGACGGGGGGGGGGGGGGTCTGCGATCTGCACCCCCCGATAAGGAAGCTAAAGTGGAGATGGGAAATTGAAATGCAACTAGTAACACTGTGGACCTTCGGTTTTATTTTGTTATAACTTTTTCTTTTCTTTTTTTTTTTTTTGAGACAGAGTCTTATTCTGTCACCCTGAGTAGAGTGCTGTGGCATCATAGCTCTCAGTAACCTCAGACTCCTGTGCCTGAGCAATCCACTTGCCTCAGCCTCCCGAGTAGCTACAGGGCATATTCCATGACCCCCTTTCCATTTTTAGGAGAGACAGGGTCTCACTCTGGCTCAGGCTGGCCTCCAACTCCTGAGCTCAAGCAATCCACCTGCCTCAGCCTCCCAGAGTGCTAGGATTACAGGCTTGAGCCATCACACCTGCCCTATTTTGTTATAATTTTGGTTCAAACAACCACTTGTGAGTAGTGGGAGATCCCATGTTTAGAGGAGGAAACAGGTACCAGGTAGTTGAGTTCCCTGAGCTGCTTTCCAGGAGAGTTGGGTGGAGCCAGGAGGCCGGGCTGCCACTCTCAGATGGGCCTGTGGCAGTCATCCTTCAGTGTCCACAGGGGATAACACAAAAGCCACACTCTGTAGACTATTTTAAAGAAGCTTGTCCTGATCCAGCATGAGTGACTGAGACCCAGAGCAACATAACCCAGAGCCCCCACACATGGCCTCGGGGGGTGGGGGTGAACTTTGGTCTCACACACTTTAGAGGGACAGGACCTGCAGGTACAATCACAAACCACTATGGGGGGGGGCAGACACTGGTCTGGCCCGGATGGGCGGGATGTCCCAAAGCAGCCTACTGGGTCACAGTGGGTGCAGGGATTCCTTAGCTGGCTGGAGGAGTTAAGCTTTAAAGGAGCTTGGAGTCGGCAGAGAAGAACGTCTGAATTAAGATAAGGGGTCATTGTCCATCACACCCAGCACCAGGGCCAGCTTAGAAGGTGGCCCCATATACCCAGTCACGTGACCTGTTCAGCCAAGTTGTGGCCGCAGGGGTGACATGTCCCTTGCCTTGGTGGCCTTAGGCATATGATTCGGGCGTTAGTGTCACAGAGTCTGTGCTGTCCATCTTCCAGCCTGTATTTTCACACTGGTCAGCGGCATCTAAGCTCTGGAAGGGAGAGGCGTAAGGACACGTGGTGCCCTCGCCTCGGTCACGGCCAGGCCCTCACTTTTGAGCTTTCTCTGTGGTGCCCTTCGGTCTGTTTTGTCCACTGAGGGTTTGGGATTGTGTAGGGGAGGGGTCTCAGGCCTGTCGGGATGGAGTAGTGCCCACAGGCAGCCGACACAAAGCTCCTGATACTTCCCGGCGTCTCTAGATGGTGGGAAAGGCCAAGTACATAGCTACACGGTGCTTTGTCTGCCTTGAGTCCACGTGGTACTTAGTGCAGGGCGCACGGCAAATTCAAGTTTTGCTTTTAGGAATTTTGTAGAATTTGTTTTCCCCCAAAACTTTCAACCTGAGGTTGGTTAATCCAGATGCTAAACCCCGAGATTCATCTGAGAGTCATAAAATCAGTATCCAGAGAAGCAGTCTGGGTCCCTTCACTCAGCTCCCTGAGATCAGCCCAGGGTCACAGAAGTCCCCCCACAGTGGCACTGATGGAATGATCCTCTTCTCAGTACAGGCTCATAACGGGATTCCTCCACTCTCCCTGCACCCCCTTCCCCTGGGTATCTAACCCCACCCATGAGCTCTTATTCTTTGTTCCACAGGGAAATGCAGATTTTTTTAATCTTTTGGAGAATGCTTTGAGATAAGAACAATTTATGTCTCAAAGACATTAGCAGAATAAAGCCTTGTATTTCAACAGCTCCTTTCACTGAGTGCTCAGAATACATCACCCATTGTCTAGCTCGGAAGCACCAGGGCCCAGTGATAGGTGGTAAACCGTCCTTTGCAATAAGCCATTGGCAGCTGCTGAAGTGGGACTCACATATCAAGCTCAAGGTCAGAGTGTGGCAGACTCTGAGAGAAGGTTTAACTGTCACGGTGCCCCCAGTTTAGAATTTTTCTCTCAGGGAAAGAGAAACATCGCCCTGGGGTTGGAGGCCCAGCGGGGGTCTTGTGCAAATTCCTTAAGTCCTTTCAGTTTAGGTTTTTTACCCATTTAACTAGAGCAAAGTAGATCTCTCTTGCTTACTTCTTGGATTTAACAGGTAGAAAAATAGGACAGAAGAAAGTGTGATACTTTGAAAATTAAGAAAATGAAAACCTGTCGTAGGGGCTATTCCCAGAACCACACTTGGCACAGGTCCTTCAAGGGATGGTTCCGAGGGGCTCAGGGAGCGGCTGGTGAGCCCACGGGGCTCCAGGACGGCATGTGCTGCAGGGCTCACCTGCCCTGACTAGGCTCCCTGTGTCCTGTGCCCCACGTCCCCCAGGCTGAAGCTGAGGCCTGAAGGCTGGGCAGGGCATGGACAGGGAGGCAGCTCCTATCCTGGGTGAGAAGCAGACAGCAGGTGCTCTTCAGCCCGTAGAGTGAATCTGGCCCGTTTATTTCACGTTACTTTCTTGGTGTTGTTAGGGAGATATTATGTGCCTTCCCCACCGCAAGGGAGTGAACCTTCTTGAATCACAGTCAGCACCTGCAACGGTGCCCAGGGCTTAGTCGGCATCTGGGAACAAACAGCTGGATAGACAGGGCAGGAGGCTGGGAGGAGGACGGACGGTAGGGGACGGTCTATCCAGCTTTGGTGCACAGCTTTCCAAGGGGAAGATGTGGAAGGTGACAGCAATGACACTCAGCATTGAGGTAGGCAGCACTTTCTCTAGAATAAGTTTGCAAACTTAACCGTCAGAGCCCATATGATTTTGCCAAGTGAGTGGAAAAACCAGCATTATATTACAACCAATGTGAAATGCGTCCGTAGATACATTCTAAGAGTGGTTGGAGGCCTTTACAGAAGGCAAGATCCTCCCCAAATGTCCTAATTAATTAACACATCATATTTCTTCTCACAAAACCCCTTTCCCAATGTGGCTTTGTTTATTAACAGACTGTCTGTTCTGGCCACAAACTCGGGAGGTGGATGCTGCATTGTCTACAGAACGTGGTCAGGACAAACCAGACACTCCATAAAGGAAACTCAATTCCATCAAATGTAGCAGAAGCCGTCGAGTCCTGGGATGCCCGTCATATGTGACCTGCAGCTGCTCTTCAGGGCTATCTTTCAAACTGGAGTGTTCATTAGTCAGGAAACAAGATTTCCAGCGGGGACTTCGGTCAAGCCGCTGGACATTTACTGAGTCACTTCCCTATGTTATGCCTCCATCAGGGAGGGCGGGGAGAAGACGGCTGAGCAGGCATCAGGAAGGGTGAGGGTGGGGAGCGGAGAGGTGATCAGGGTGACATAGGGCTGTCATCCCTCCAGGGATGGTCTTGTGGGGAGATGCCTATGAGGAGAGACTCACGAAGCTCAGCAAGGGCTGGGCCTGGGGGTGCCGTGTGGTAGCAGGGAAGGCAGAAAGAGCTGTCTGGGGGGGCAGACCTGGAGTCCAGCTTGGAGGCAGCCAGGAGCCCCAAGCTGGTGCTCACACTCTGTGCTTTGGGAGACAGTGCTCTGCCTGTGAGCACATCCAGAGCCCCTACCCTGAGCTGGGCAGTCGTCAGATGCTGAGGGTTACAAAGAAAGGTACACCAAGGGTAAGAGCCAGCTCTCGTGGTGGGAGGCTCTCTGGCACCGAGTCAGAGGGATTAGGGAGCTCTAGCAACAGTCCTACTTAGAGCCATGAGCAGAGGAGCTGGGAAGGGGGAGGAGAGCCAGAGCAGAGACCTTCCTCCAGGCTGGCATTTTGGCCCCAGGCATCTTTACGGCTCTGCTGGAGTTCCCCATCACTGACAGCTCCCTGCTTAGGTGACCTCACCGTAGCTGCCATTGCTGCTGCTCTGGCACTTTAAAAAAACGTGAGATTCAGGAATGTGGGCCCTCGCTCCCGTCTTCAGAACCGCCTGTTGAGTAATTTCCTAGGGGGCACCTTGGGCGTTTCCATCCTATCCATTAGGAGAACGGACTGCCTCCCCTGCCCATTAATCCAGAGCTCCCAATTCCGAGTCATCACTCAGAACTTGGAGGAATAGTTGACATCATTGATCCAACTGTCTGGAAAATCGTATTATGACAGTGCTTTCTCTAATAATCCATCAGAACAAAGTCGTGTGTCTCATGGTGCAGTTCTTGGTCTCTGCTGACCCAACGTCCCCCACAGCCCCGTCATTGATCAGCATTAAGCTACATCCTTAAGTGCATCTTTAATGACTTCTTGCCATTGTTGGGAACAATTGGACGGAACAAATGTAGGCCGTTCCCGCCTGCACTGGCCATCTGTTCCCATCACAGGCTCCTGGAGGTTTTCCCCCAGTTGCTTTGTGTCAGGCGATTGTTGGAGTTAGTGGAAATGGACTCAAATTGAGGTGTAGATAAATCGAAAGTCTAAAACACAAATCATTGAAGTTGTCTTGGAACTTAATTGCCTCTTTGCCGTCTGACATTTCTCCCTCTCCATCAGGCTGTGGTGATATCACTCAGAAGGTTCCAGCTGACTCTGTGTGCCTGCAGATGAGGGTTAGTAGGGGTCCTGATGCTCTGGAGAGGAGCCGATGACCAGAGCAGGAAGGAGAGGAGGGGACCGGTGGCCACACCTGCAAGTGGACAGAGGGCAGCATGGCCGGAGCACACCTGGGGCCACGCAACGTGGAGGAAACCCCCTGCTCCTCCCTGGCCTTTGCTCAGGTGTGCCCAGAAGTGCATCATGCCCACAGGGACATGTCCAGCGAGGGATGTGGTTCTGTGTCAAAAACACCAAACAGGCGTTAGTCCACTCTCAGTGTTGGACAGAACTACAGAGATGGTTCATTTGGTCACCTTCTGAGGTTTCAAAGCAGTGGGAAGCCTCCCAAATAGTCAGAGGAGTCTAAACAGAGCACCCGTGAAAGTGACCTGCCCAAGGTCTGGTGGAAGGAAAAGATGATCAACTTATAGTACTGTTCAACTTGGGAAGCCTTGCCAGCTCCTTACGGGCAGCAGGCCCTGGCCCCAGGATCAGGGTCCCTGGATTAAAAGGCAGATTCTTTAGTAATTTACTGTGGATGGATGGAAGTCATCCAACCCAGGGAGGCCTTGGTTTCCCATTCTTTAAAATCACACCAAGGCTATCGAAGGCACCTTGCAGCTCCAATACCTGGTAATGCTGCTCCTGTGACTTTTCTTTGAGGGCTCATTGGGAGGTGAGTAGCTGGCTGGCATCCCACCCTTGCCCCAACCTCCTTCCTGATGACCAACTGCCCAGATGTGGTCCCACTGGAGTTGAGGAAGCACATCCCACCCTCTGCCCTGGTCTTTGCCTTGATGCTTCCCCTAAATGCTTTTCTAATCCCACAAGTCCTCAAGTCCCCACCTCCACATAGATGAAACACACCCCATACATGCAGACTTCTGGGTGCTAAGGCCTCTCAGGGCCCACTCTGCCACCCCAGCCTCACTGAGCTCATCCTCTGCTGAACACTGAGGAGCAAACGTGCCTTTGCCATCGGGTGAGTAGCAGCACAGCCTGGCCCTCCTGGACACCCCCCAAGGTTTTCATCCATTGTGTAGGGCACTATCGCCCTCCTACTTAGTTCCATGAGAACTCGTTGCTTTGGTGTTTTGTCTTACACATTTTACATACAGACAGAAGAAACAGTAAAACCTCAAGCATAGAAGAATAGACGATTATTGCCAGTGCTATTTTAGGAGTTCAGTCCTGAGTTCAAGCAGGTGTAAGACAGGGAGGATGGTAGTACCAGATTGGCGTCACTGTTAATGCTGTTATTTTGATAAAGCCAAGGGAAGATAGAGACCATGATATTATTATCTTAGTGTGAAGGCAGAGAGAGGCAGAAAACTACAATTTTGAGCAATGAGGTCATGTCACCCATTCACTCATCCATCCATCCCAAATACCCATCCATCCATCCACCCATCCATTCATCTATCTGCTCATCCATCCACCCATCCATTCATCCATCCATCCATCCATCCATTCGTCTACCCATCCGTTCATCCATTCATCCATTCATCCATCCATCCTTCCATCCATCCCAAATACCCATATGTCCATCTACCCATCCATTCATCTATCTGCTCATCCGTCCATTCATCCATTCACCTTCCCATCCAAATCTAATCATTAATTTAACAAATATTTAGCTACACTTTTCCTGTCATTACCAGGGTTGGAAATAAGTATACAGAAATTATAAAGATATGAACTGGATATCATTGGATTATAGAGAACTTCCAGGTATTTTATTGGTAGATGTCTGATTGCTAACTCAAGCATTCAAGCACCAAAAATAGCACTTGTTTCCCTGCGTTGGTGACTGTTTGGGGGTGGATGCCACAGGTATGTTTGCAGAACAAGAACCCCTTCCAGAGAGTCTTGGTACATGTAAAAAACTTCAAATGTTCAATCTGGGACAATATTTTTAAACATTAAATACAATAAGGACACAACTCTTGATACGCAGCCTCGTGATACTTGCCCAGGCCCAGAGCAGGTCCCCCGCAGCGCCAGGCTCCTCTCCTCCTGACTTGTGCCCCCGAGGGGACCCTTTATCCTGGCTTTAAACGTGATTCATGTGTTTTGTGGGGACCGTACACTTCACATGTGTTCATTTGTGTTCAGGTGTGAGACTCACCTGGCGGCTTCATGTAGGCAGGTCTGTCCCTCCTGTTTCTATATCACAGTCCCCTGCCTGACACGTTGCGGCTGGTTACCCCTCCACTGCTGATGAACCTGTGCAGTGTTTGCGTTCGGGGCTCTGTGCAGTGTGGCCATGGGCTCCTTGTGTGGTTTGGTGCAGCTCTATGCCTTTCTCCTGGGCCTCTTCCTAAGGGTGCAATTTCTGCTCCCAAGGCGTGTTCATTAGTGGTTTTAGTGAATACTCATAAAATGTTCAAAAATGTTTATACCCCCTTTCTCCCATGTCCTTGCCAACATCAGCGTCAGCTGCCATTTTCATTCTAGCCATTACAGTATAACCAACTGTTTTTATTTTTAACAATATTAACCTTTTTTCTAACCAAAAGTAATACTTCATGCATTGAAGAAAAATGTCGGAAAACAGTGTTAAAAATGCTTAATGACCTATAATCTCCCCATCCGAGGAGGGATCCAAACCTGGATTTTCAGCATATTGTTATCAATTTTATTGTCTGTAGACACGTGATACCAATTTAAGAACAGGAGTAGTGGCATTATCTTGTGTACAGATGTATGGCCTTCGCTGATTTTTTTCCACGTAACATTATAAAATGGGTGTATTCCCAGTCTATTTGATAGCTTGAGGTTGCGACTTCCGTAGAAACCATGTTTATTGATAGTATTATGCTATAATTTATTTTTCCATACCCTAATAAAGCTTAACATCAAGCATAAAAAGAAGAAAAGAAAGAAAACTACCAGAGAACCTAACTTTTCTTCTTCCCAGAACAAAACATGGCGATGTTTAAAGAAACACAGCAAATCTAGCAACCAAGAAATTAAACCACAAATGTCCAGGATCCACTGAAAATCTCCAGGCATGCAAGGAAGAGGAATGTATCAGCCATGGAAAAATGCAAGCCAGGGACACAGAACAGGAATAAGACAGGTAACGGAACTGATCACCTAGGATGTCAAGACAATTCACAAATACATGTCCTATGAGCAAGAAAATAGATAAAAACATGAATATCATTAAAACAAAGCTACTCTATCCAACAATAAACTTAGCAAGTTTTCAGGATACCAAATTAATATTAAAAATCCACTTTATTTTTATATGCTAGCCATGAAAACTTGAACATTGAAAATTACTATCTTTGCTAGTCCCAAATAATAGGAAATATTTAGGAGTAACTCTAACAAAATATAAGAAACAAGGCTTTGGTGAAGAAAATTTTTAAAAACCTAAACAAACAAAGCTGGGTGTGGTAGCATGAGCCTGTCACAGCAGCTATGCAGGAGGCTGAGGCAGGAGGAGCACTTGAGGCCAGCAGTTGGAGGCTGAAGTGAGCTGTGACCCCGTCTATGAATAACTGAGTAGCTGTTACAGCCCAGCCTGGGCAACACAGTGAGACCCTGTCTCTAAAAAGTAAAAAATGAAACACCTAAATAGACGATGAAATTCTATGTTAAGGGACCAAAAAAGGAAATTTTTAAATATTTTATTAATTCTTTCTAAATTTTCTATATTTCTGGTGCTCTGGCTCCTGGGAACTCACTGCCTGGAGAGAGATGGTCCCTCCCAGGGACAGCCAGTTCTTAGAGACATCACACACCTTTTGTAGGAAAGTCTGTGGAATCAGAGCTCACAGTCAGAAACACCCCCTCTATCTGGTTCTTTTATTTCAGGAAGAAATAATCCCCTATGCTGTTCAACCCTAGGCCAGGTACCAGACGGCGAGACGAAGCCGCCATGCCCCAAAGCCTGCCGCGATCGGTCACACCGGCTAATCCCAAGCCTGCCTCTCAGCCTGGCTTTGCCTTCCCCATGGAAACCACAACAAAGGCTCCTGTTCGTGTTTTCCCGTAGCTGGTTCCGCTCCAGACTGACCCTGGGGTCTCCCTGCTGTGGCCATGCCTGGTGTGACACAGCCCGCCTCTTGGGAACTGGGAACAATGAACCATTTTTTCAATAGCAGTTGTGTCCTGATCTGTTGGGCTCACTAAATGGAATAAATGATGAAACCTACACTATACAGAAAAGATACACATGATCTCCCAATTTTTGTTTTTAACTTTATCTCAGGGCTCATAAATTATCCCCAAATTGATCCATAGATTCAACACAATCCAAACCAAAGTCAATTTCTTTCTCTTTTAGAAAAGCACTCAAGATGCTCTAAAATGTACTGAAATACAAATAGTCAAAGCAACTCTAAAAAAGAATAAATTAAAACTCTGAGAAGAACATTTCTAGGAGAAGCATAGAGAACATTTTAATGAGTTTAGACAAGGCATATGGTTTTTGTTTAAGTTTCTGTATTTTTATATAAGACGCTAAGCATAAACGACAAAATAAAATGTTGAAAAGTTAGACTTCACAATAATGGAAAATGTTTTATTCTTGAAAAATCCCAGTTGAGAGAATAAAAGAACAAGACACAGACTGGGAGTTCATATCTATTAAACACATATCTATCTGCCTAAAAATCTGTACTCATAATGTATAGAAAACATTTACAACTCAAAAAGAAGAAATGGTGAAACTAATTTAGAAAGATGCACAAGTGGGGATAGATGTTTCAGTGGAGAAGAGAGAGCCATGGTGGGTGCACCTGTGAAAACCCTCAGCATCGCTGGTCTTGATGGAAACACGCAGTGGAACTACAAGAGCAGGTGTTAAGTGCCTGACTGGAACGGAGAAGGTTAATATAAAACAGGCAAAAGGTGGCAGGGATTGGGAGCCACTGAAACTTCCACGCATCAAAGGTGAAAATGCAAATAGTACAACCACTTAGAAAAAGACTGAGGGCAGCTAATCAAAGGAGGAAAAATACCCACGTCTGCCTAAAGACTGGTGGGTGAACATTTCAGCAGCTTCATTGACAGCAGCTGTAAGTGAGAAAGATACAGATGGCAGCCGCTGATGAGCAGGTGGACAGCATGTAGAATCACTCAGTAGAAAGTTCCAGTCAACAATAAAAAAGAAAGATGAAGTAGAAAGCCTGAGTCAAAATAGGATAACTTTAAAAATGTAAAATGATTTTGCTAAAATAAGTATACATATAATTGTTACAAAAATAAATATAAATGTATTAAAATTTCCAGGAAAAAGAATCTACCATAATGGAGAGAATAAACATGATCTAAGCATATGATTTCTATGGGAAATACACTTAAAACTAAATAATTGTTGAACTTATAGAAGGTCAAGGTAATAAGAGGTAATGAATATGGGACAGTGTCTGTGGCTCAAAGGAGTCAGGCACCAGCCCCATACACCAGAGGTGGCGGGTTCAAACCTGGCCCTGGCCAAAAACTGCAAAAATAAATAAATAAATAAGAGGTAATGAATATTTAAAATTAAGGATATCCCAAGGAAGAGAAATACTATATATTGGTAATGATGATCGATTAAAACTTCAAAATAATCATGAACATACATAATTTAAATAAAATAAACAAAAACAATGAAAGAATTTGGAGAAATAAATTCATTCTTTATTATACTTGCATATTTTTAATCCCCCCCCCCAATGGACTAAGTTAATACACCAGGCTCATTAATAGAGGAAAAAAAGCACATTGTTCCATCAATAAATACATGAATGCAATTTAAAATTCAACCCTAAGTTATGCTGTAAACTCATATTAATACCAAAAAGTAAATTAGTAAATAAAATGATCATGTGTTTGGAAATATAGAATCAAAACTAACACTGTTGGGATTATTAAGAGAATTCAACAAGTCTGCAAGTCAATTTACTTACAGGAATAAGATCCTTCTACATCAGAAATAATTACCCAATGATACAATAGAAAAAAGAACTCCATTCATAGTATGAATTATGTTTGTAAAATATGAAAGTATTCTAAAAGGGATGAACAAGATATTTTTTTTTTTGCAGTTTTTGGCCTGGGCTGGGTTTGAACCCACTACCTCTGGCATCTGGGGCTGGCGCCCTACTCCTTTGAGCCACAGGCACCACCCGATGAACAAGATCTTTATGAGAAACAATTTAAGGTTAATCAGACAACGTAAAATAAGAGTTTAATAAGTAAAGAGAAAAACTGCTCAAATACAGAGTGATTTACCACTAAAAAGCTTGTTTTTTTCTTGTATTACATAAAACTTTAGTGCAATCCCAATCAAAATTATGATTTTTGATTAATTCAATATATTTATTTTTAGAATCTGTCTGGGAGAATCAAAGTCTACAAATAGCTAAGCAGAATTTGAAAAAGCAGCAAAGGTGGGGTTACTCCTTGCTGGACACAGAGGCAGTCTCGGCAGCACTCTGAGCACACCCGCTGGGTGATGCTCACGGCACAGACAGGGCAAATAGGACAACAGAACTCGGGATTTGGCAACCTGTATGCCAGGGGAGGGGGGACCTTTCTCATGGACATGCAGGCTTCATGGGTGCACTCATGTACTCCAGTCTGCAAACCAGTGGGGGATAATGGATTGTTTTACAAATTGTGTTTTAAAAACAGTGGTTTATAATATGGAGAAAAACAGTCTTACGACTGCCTTATGTTATAGTCACAAGTGAACTCCAGACAGATTTTTAAAAGATACTGAATGTAAAATAATATACCTAACAGATAAATATGGTGGGGCTGTATTTTTAATCTGATGCGGACAGATTCTAAACCCAGACTTGAAAAGCACAGGTCTCAAGGTAAGAAGTGATGCACTGCAGTGACATCAAAGTTACATTTTCTTTTGAAAAAGCACAGTCTGGACAAAGAACTCAGACAAATGAAAGACTAGAAGTTATTTCTAGCATCTGAAGTGACGCGCGCTGTCACCTTGAAGGTGCCGGGCTCTCCCGCACGTCCACGGGAAAAATGCGGAGAGAGGATGGATGTGTCAGTGAGAATATGGCAGATCAGTCCCAGAAAAGCAGAACCAAATGGCTGAGATGTAGATAAAGAGACACTGAAATTACCTAAAAATAAGACCTCATAATGGCCAAATAGAGAGAGGAAGATGCTCCCAGCCAGCAGCTGGACGTGAGGAGACAGGAGTTTCTGGGCAGAGCCAGCCCCGGTGGCGGCCGTGACTTAGCAACCTGGTTCCTCAAAGCTAATGGCTCACTGGCCCAGGCTGCGGTGTGAACAAATGAAATTCACTGGACAGGTTCTGGGTAACACTCAGTTAGAAGCCACAAACTAGGAATCCACAGTGATAGGCAGGCCTCCATCAGGTGTCCCTGACCCACCTGCAAGTGAGATGCTCACGTCTTTCCTCCCAGAAGAAACTGACGGCCTGAGACTTTCAGCAAGTGCCCACATCTCCCAGCAAGGAAGAGGCCGGGCTGCAGGGAGACCAGCGTTTTCTCCAGAGTTGCGCTCTTTGAATTTTATTATAGAAAACTTCAAACATAAGCAGAAAATTTTTAAAAAGGAAAGCTGTAGAAGGGGCCCTGTGGTCATCTCTCAGCTTTCACAGAGAGCAACGCCCGCCAACTTTGTTTCTGCTGAGCCTCCGCCCACCCCCCACCTCGTCTCCTTTACTTTGGAACAAAATTCCAAAAAGAATATCATTTTGTCTTTAAGCATATAATTTTGAAATAGAATTCCTTGCCCTTTTGAATAGACTCCCCTATGAATGTCATCATACTATTATAACCCCACTCCACAAGTTTCAGCAATCAGTTTTTGCCATCATTAAGCACACTGCTTATGTCTGGAAGGTTCACATTTCCCTGCGTGTTCTGAAATTATTTTTAGCGATTTGTTTGCGTATGTACGTGTGTTTGCCTGCACACGTGCAGCTGTGGCCATCCAGTGTGATTGGTTTACCTCCTAAGTCCCGTGCTGTCTTTATGAGTTCTTCCCCACATATTTTTTCTATGAACCATATTTTTTCAAGAAAGCAGGGTGTTTTTCCCTAGTTTCCACAGTCTGGATTTTGCTGGTTGCATCCCCATGAGATAATTTGGATATTCGAATGTCCTCAACTTCCTGGAATTTAAAAGGTCCAGAAGCTTAATCAGATTAGCATTTTAGTTGTTGTTTTTTAGTTTTAGTTTATTTGGGCAGAGGTGTTTGATAGATGATATTTTCTGTCTCTTGCATAAGTTACCCAATATCTGGTTGTGTCTCAGTTTACGTCACCGGTACCGACGATGGTTGCCTACACCCGTTAATCCATCAACATTTACAAACTGTCATGTTGAAATTTTGTGATTTCTTATTTATTCATCAGCCGGAATCATTTTACAGAGGGAAACTTCCCCTCAAAAACTGTTTGAGTAATTGTGGATAAATTCAGGCAGGAAAAACAAAACCCTTTCTGCTTTTCAAGGCAAGTGCATCTATTCCCCACCATCCTCCAAAGTCGACGAGTGAGTTACTTTTTCATTATTACTGTGAACGCACAGACTTACGTCTAGTTGATGTTTGCCAGTGAGTGGCAGATTATGTCGCTGTTAATCTCATATTTGTTTTCTGAGGATGTTTCCCACGCCCCTGTTGACCTCTCCAGAGTTCCTGCTGGGAGGGGTGAAGAGGTTTTCCAGGATCTTGCTAAACGTTTTCTGTCCAGACTTGGAATCAGCAATTTCTCCACAGTCCCTGCTTCTTTTCATGGGAAATGGCATTTAGACCAGCTCCTTTTTCTGTCTCTTCTTTCTGCATCCTGAACTGCAGAGCTGAGCAAGTAAGGAAGCAAGCAGCCCCGGTACAAACCATTGTGTACACAATTACGCACAAAATGGATACTCTGTACTTTGTAAGTACAACTAGCTATTAACATCACGGTTAACCCAAAACATTAGAGCAGGTGCCAACCGCGGGGAGAGCAGGCGGAGAGATCTGAGAAGAATTAGATCATTAAAAAAATAAAATAGAAAAGAATCAGGCTCGTGTTTATGGTCTGAGATGTATAATTAATTTAGCTTTTTTTCACCTGACAGTCAATACGTGAATAAACAGCATTTTTTAAAGGAGAGAAATATAGACAAATCCATACAAAACTAGGTCAGTCCTTGCCAGTTGGTGGGAGACGGGGATGTGACTACTAAGGGCTGCTGGGTTTCTTTATAGGGTAATAAAATCTTCTGGAATTAGATTGTGGTGCCGTCACTGTGTTTGTGAAAATACTAAAAACCATTGAATTGTATACTTTATGAAGGTAAATTTTATGGCATGTAAATTATATCTCAATTTAATACAAGGAAAGAAGCCCTACCCATCCTCACGTGTTCTGTGCCCTCCTGGAAGCACCCTGGAGAAACACACAAGCAGGTCGGGCACAAGGCAGGGGCGGGCGACCAGCCACCTGAGTGTCTGGTACTGGACTTGGGCCACCAGAACTGGGGACATGGGACCCAGCAGCAGGGCTCACGCGCTACAGTGCCGTGAAGGAAGGCCCTCTTTGTGTGCCGTGTAGGAAACCAAAGGAGAGTGACGGCACGGTATCCCACACGTGTTTCTAATCTATTCATATATGCACATGTACACAACACCGCCTGCTTCTCCAAGCCACTTATCTACCTAACTGCATATATCAAACACATCGGTGCAGATGTCAGGGCGAGAGGCGAGAGCGGCGGTGACACTCAGTCACGGAAGGGAGAAGTGACAGTGAGGTGGGAGATGGAGTCCTGTCTGAGCTGAAGGCGGAAATGAGTTGGTGACAACCGAGGACCTGGGGAGCCCCCTCTGCACCTGAGGTCCAAAGAGAAAATAGGCACAGAGCGGAGACCTCAATCCAGTTCCAATGACTGCTGACATTTCTCTCAAAGTGCATCAGAGAGATGGAAGGATGGGCTTAATTCCCTGCAAAATGCCTTCACGTGCTTTCTTTAACTTCTGCTGTTCTCAATGTCCTTTTCGGAAAGGGACTCTACCTGCAGAACCCTCTTTCTCTCTCAGCCTTACCTTCCAGCTCCTAAACTGCCCTGATTCTCTGGGTTCTTGTCTTTCTTCTCTTTAGAGAGCAAATTTTCTCTTCTTGGCAAATCGCTCACTCTGGCTCCTACAGTTTGTTCTCCGTCTAACCCTCACACAAGATCTACACACAGAACAGTGAGGGATCCGGGGTGGGAGATGCTATTTTCTACCACAGGGGGTTATAACTGATAGATGGATTCTTGCAGGACTCCCGTCTTGATGGTCCCTCCCTTCGACTCCTGCAGCCCACTCCCTATATTAAATCCCATCTGTTGAAAGCCTGTGTAGGTTTTGTTTCTCTGATTGAGTCCTGGTGTCATAACATTTAGCACCAGAAATAGTTTCGCACCACAGGAAATAGACCCTCAAAAACTGGATTCTAGGATAGGGATGGTCACGTCCTTGGTCTTAAACGCACCTCTGAGCTCAGACGTGTTGGACGGTAAGATGCCATCGGTGTTACAAACATGACCTGCAGCTGCCCGTGATGAGCTGGCCTGGCTCTGGGGTTGCCGGACACCAAGGGCTGTCCTTTAACTGTTATGTTGCCACATGGTCATAAGGATCAAGGCCAATAGTTATCTTTTTACTATACTGTAGAGTTTACAGGAAAAAAATGACCAACTCAGGGCTATAAAGGCTCCCTTTAAGTCATGGTCAGAGAATCAAAGAGATTTCAGAGCAGCCCTAAAATAATCCCTTTCTTTCTTTCTTGCCACTGTAGGGAGGAACTTGCTGCAAATCAGATCTGAAATACATTTGCACAGGCTGCAGAAATGTAAGTTGAACGCACGTTTCTGCTGACCCTCCATGTGACGATCATACAGCCGGTTTGGAAGAAGGGAATATTGCAACACACAACGGGTACATCTGGACAGATTTAGATAAAGTCCAGAACCTTGAGCTCCTGAATCTCAATCTCTCTCTCTCTCCAGCACGAGTGGCCCCTATGTGAGCCTCGTTTAAAGACTTTGTGATACGTTCACCCGAGAGAGAGGTGACCTGCAGAGGGATGTCTACTGTCCCCAGATTCGCCCTTTATCTATAACTGAAGTCAGAGCTTTCTATACCTCGGAGGGTAAGTGTAATGTGGGCTCTGGGAGGAGGTAGTTTATACTATGAAAGAATCATGAGATTTTGCTAATTTTCACCAGCAGAAATGTGAGGAATGTGTGGAAATGAATTTGAAGGGTGTCAGACCAAAGAGGATGGAGGATAAATTGGGATCAGGCCACGCTTGCCAGTCGCAGTGTCCTCACCAGAGATCTTAGATTTAACATGTGAGCTCGAGAAGCTGAAGAGTTTCCAACAGTTTTCTTGGTTGAATGGTTAAAACTTGGACTCCCTGACGACCTAAATCCATCTGAAGTGCCACATCTCCCCTGGTGTGATGCAGACGCAGAGATCCCAGAGCACAGGAGACTTGTACCAGGGGCTGCGTCATTCTTTCCCTGTGACCCGCCCGAGGAGGCCAGGACGACGCTCACAGGGAATGTGTTTTCCCGGGGAGCACCTGTGTTCTCGGGAAGCTCTTTGGCCAGCTTGGAATGAGGCCCGGGGCACCACCAGGACGGGGATGATGGAGCCTGAAAAGGAGAGGCCAGAAGGCAGCATCCAAGGGACAGAGACGTCGGACCAAGGTGCAGGCACTCCTGCCCACAGGCGACCTTAGCCGTGACTGTTGATCCCATCTCTGCTAGGAATGCAGCGTGTGCAAAAGCTCACTAAACATTACTCAACATGGAAAATACAAAAGAGTTTTAAGTTCTGGTGGGAAAACCCCAACTGCAGAGGCCGTCACAGTGAGCCAGGCTCCCTCACACGGGTTCCACATTGCACCTGTTTGTAGACTCAGAGCCCTGGACTGAAGGGCAGGGCACGATCTGTGCTGTGAGACCCTGAAACTCACACATGGTGTACACTGTTGTCGGGCCTCTGAGCCTTTCTCAAGGGGCCGTGCAGCTGCTGCCTGCGTGAGATGCCCCGGGGAGAGAGAAATGACCTTCTTCTTCCCCGTTCCTGGACCTGCCTCTGAACCAATACTCATTTCTTGGAACCCAAATGCCATTGGAACCCCTGGTGACGGTGGTCAGGGATGAAAGGGCCCATTGTCCTCATGGTTGTCCCCATTTCCTTCGTGTGCAATGGAGTGGGCATTCAGGACCACTGGCAGAACCCTGTGGCTCCCTGGACTACAGGGTGGGAGCTCCTGTGGCAGGAAGAACTAAATGGAAAACCTCAGTTTCTCCTCTGAACCTGTGAGATTGACCGTGCCCAGGCTGGACCCTGCACTATACTGCATCAGAGACCCTGGGCTGGGAGCACCAAGATTTCTGTTTTAACAAACATCTGGATGATTCTGAGGCATAGTCGAGTTTGAGAACCATAAGACTGAGCAAGGAAGAAGGACCAGAGCCAGGACCGTGGCCGGCAGATTCCAAAGGCCCTGCTTTCTCCAGTGCCGCAGACGCTCCCCGGTGGGAAACGCTGCTTTCTGCCCCTGGACACAAGCCCAGCGCTTCCTTAATTTTCCAGATATCCACTTACAGCACAGTAACTGCCCTCTCAAAACACCAATATTGGAAAAGAGCAGAAAATTGTGAAAAAGCCTGAAGAACAAAGTTAACTGATGTCTCCCCCCACCCCCCACCCCCGCTGCACAGCAGGGCCCTCTCGTCCATAAAGGAGGCAGAGTTTCCCATAAACACTGTCTCTCCTCACTGGCTTTACAATGCGATTTGATTTATAAAAATTCAATTTACACAGAAGTTTCAAGAGAGACATTTATTGTGGAAAGTGGGGTATTTGACATTTGGTTCTAAGATCGATAAGTCTGGGGGCCGTTCTGAGTCTCAGACGGACGCGCTGTTCTCGCGGCTCAGCTGTGAGCACAGGTGGAGGCTTTATTCTGCGGCCACCTCGGCAGACCCGACTTCCCATTAGACGCGATTAGGTCAGCGGTGAGCGACACACGGCGGAGGCCCAGCACCCAGCCAGCCAGTTTCAGGAAGTCTGTAAAGTGCATATTTACAGAATTGGGCCAAATTGTTACAGGGAAGTTAAAAAAAAAAAAATCAATCCTCTGATCTGTCTATTCTTGCAGAAAGTCTGTCATACAGAAAATGATCAATGAACACTGCTCAAAATAATGATAATAATGATAAAATAATAATTTACATAGCTGTCTTCCCAGCTGGAAGATGCAAATAAAGGGGGGTTAAAATGAAGGAGCGTTTGGCTCCACCCGCTTGCAGGGGTGGCTGCCCCGAGCCCGCTCTCGAGAGCTTTAATTTCAGAGGGTAATAGCAGTGGATTTATCTCTGTTCGCAGACTACACGACATATAGATTTTCTAAAATTCTGGAGAAATGCTTGAAAACACACATTTGATTCTTCCTTCTTCCCTCCAACTCTGGGGAAGAAAATGTTAGCCAGAAAATATGCCAGTGATGTGAGAACCTATGTAATATAAATGTCTGAAAATATGAGACATGTTTTATTTTTTGCAAAAATTTGAAAAACCTCCCTGCCAAATAATCTCTTTAAAGGCATTAATTTGTAGAGACCCCAAGGCCTGGAGGAAAGTGAATGCTTGCAGGAGGCCCAGGCTGAAGAGGGCGGCTCGTCTTGGGGTCACTGTCTGTGGGGAAGGTCCAGGCATGGGCATGGGGTTATCAGCTCTGAGAGGGTAGGCAGCAGCGCGGCCAGTTCCGTCATTACTCTCAGAGCAGTGGGCAGCTTCCTTTTCATGGCCCCAGGCTTCTGGGGGAAGCAGGCCTGAGCACCGCCTGTAGGAGATAAGCTCCCCTTGCTCAAGACATGGCAATGTGCTCCTCAATGTCACCTCAATGTGCTCCTCCAGGAGATTGGTTTTGAGAAACATCTCTTTGAAGATCAAGCTTCTGTACCTGCCTATAGATATGCAGGAATATGCAGAGTGACTCTCTCCCTAGGGGGTATGGAGAATCAGCTGAGTTGTAGCTGGGGGTGAACAATCTGGTCTTAGAGCATTGGGTTCTATTCTCTGTCTTCCTCCTTCATTGGCATTATAATGTGTAGCCTCACTTTGGGCCAGCAAGGACAGACAGCCAGTCTCCCTTATGTTTTTACTCTAAACAAAATCAATCGTATATGTGTTCCTCAACCTTCACACTGATTGTAATCTTAAATGGTTGCTTCCTAATGTTACTTCACCTCTTTGTATATGTGTTAAATTCTTACTGAATGTTGGAAAGTATATAAGGTAATCAGTAAAGTTTAGCTGGTCCGCCGACCAGAGCGAGTCCCGGTCTCCCTTAAATTATCATTCTGTCAAGCTCCAAAGAACACACCATCACCGCCTGTGTCCATGTGAGTGCCACGGCAGCCACGGCAGCCATGACAGGCGCTGCAGAGCCGAGTGGTGTCCCTGCAAGGACTTGGGGTAAAGCAGCTGTTCCCACACAGGAAGGGGACTCACCCCACCAGGGCTGACCTCAGTCACTTGTGTGGTCAACAGAAAGGGAAGTGTCCATGCTGGGGAGGCCCAGTCCCGGCTACTGCCCTGTGTGGTGAAATCACTGTGTGAGTTTTCACAGCAGCACTCCATGGATGTGGCCCCGTCAGACAGCACACTTTATGGTCTCACTGTGCCTGTGGGTCCTCTACAAGCTGCCATTGCATTGGCCAGCACTGAGGTCCCATCTGAGGCCCAACAGAGATAGGCTCACATGGCAGCTGGTGGCTTTCAGCACTTGGAGGCCCTCAGAGCAGTGGCTGAGGGCCCTGCTGGCTGCTGCCCATGGTTGTGTCCAGGTACTGCGCTAGGCCCTCTGCTGAAGGCAGCCCAAGGGGTGGAGGTTCACTTCTTCCAGCCAGGGAGGGGAGGCCCTCTCAGCTGGACAGGTGTCAGAATCTTTGGTGCTGTGATCACCAGGGTGGTGTCCCGTTATCTCTGACACATTCTATTTGTTAAAAGCAAGTCAGAGGTCCCCACACTCTGGGGCAAGCTCTGTCTGCCCGCAGCACTGACCCTGCACAGACCGAGGGTCAACAGAAGGCTGAGACTGAGTGGGTGGTAAGGGAGGAACCAGTGGAGATGCCGGGCCTTGCAGGTCAGTCAGTTGCTGACCTGTCCATCCTTTTAGTTTGTACTGCAGGCTGGCAGGGAGCCCAGCCTCTGGGGTGTAGATGAACCCGCTGCTCCTTCCAGGCCAGGCTTGCTCCTGTGGGCAGGAGGCACAGGACCTCAGGGGCACATCTTGTGAGGCAGGAGGGGAGCTACTTGCTACCCACACATCTGCATCCTGTTTACCCGTTCATTCATCCCACCTGTGCTTGCTCTAGGTGGGGGAGGCTTCTTGATGAACAGAACCCTCGCGGGAACTTGAATTCCACAGGTGCTCAGGGGGGATGGCAGGGAGCACACAGGGAACAGGACACATGATTATTAACGTTATGTGGGAGTCAGGGCTCTGCAGAAGTCTCCAACAGGCAGCATGGATTCTCCAAATTGGAGTAGGTGGAGCCAGGCAGCCCCAGATACGCATGGAATACAGGCAGTCCTCCAGGAGGCAGGGGACAACCCCACCTTTCAGAGGACTGGGAGCAAGAAGCCAGCAGAGGCTGCAGCTGCTACCTGCCGGAGGGCTCTTGTTAGTTCAGACACCAAGAAGGAGCAAATGAGAGGCAAGAAAACAATGCAGGGTGCTGCAGGGGAAAGGAGGTGGTGTTTCCATACATCCCCGGTGGTACCGGAATTGTGCAACATGGTCAGACAGTGACAAGCAGGTCCAGTGGCCACGTGGAGCACCTTCCAGAGATCCCAGAGTTGTGCCAGGTGCACAGGAGGGCTCCAGAAGGCTGCACAGGGACCCCTGGGAGGGGAACAGTGGTTCTGCTGCGGGCTCAGGTCAGTCAGGCCACCAGCAAGATGGGTCCCAGGGCACCGGGAAGTGAGCAGCGGGAGGGGACAGTGACCAGCCGGCCCCATATACCGGAGGTGGTGGGTTCAAACCCAGCCCAGTCAAAAAAAAAAAAGAATAACATGAACCAGGGCAGAGGCCCTCTGTTAAGGGTTAGGTCAAGTGGTGGCAGGCCAGTGGCCAGAGGGAGGTCCTGAGGGGAAGCTACGTGGTGAGCTGTGCTGATTGCATTTTGGTTACAAACAGCGAAGGAACCATTGACAGTGTTAAAGGGAGATAAACAATCTTCAAAGACATAAATAGAACATGTTCTGGAGCTCAAGAAATGCCCAAATCTGCATATCAAAAGCTTTCATTATCAGGCAAACTCGATGAAAGACCCGCACCTCAGCGTGGATGACACCCTGAGTGGTGAAAATAATAACCTTCTCAGCCCAGAGACAGGAAAAGGGAGCACGCCAGACTGATTCCCATGGCTGGTGCTGGAGACCCGCAGGCGTCTGAACCCAGCCACACCATGGCACCTGAATGCCCCGTGTCCACCCAGCCACACCATGGCACCTGAATGCCCCGTGTCCACCCAGCCACACCATGGCACCTGAATGCCCTGTGTCCACCCAGCCACACCATGCCACCTGAATGCCCCTTGTCCACCCAGCCACACCATGGTACCTGAATGCCCTATGTCCATCCCAGCCACACCATGGCACCTGAATGCCCCGTGTCCACCCAGCCACACCACTGCTCTCTGCCAAAGCTTCCGGAGAGGGAGGAGGAGAGACAGTGCCCCGCCCTGGCATGACTCCTCTAACGCAATGCCACCAGCCCAGAGTGAACAAGGCAGGGCAGCCCTCTGCTGGGACAGTCTCGTCACGTGACAGCAGGTTCCACCCACAGAATCAATGTCCCTGTTACAGTCTTGCAGGAAGAGCCATGGTGACTTAAAACTAATGGTTTATCTGTACACAAGCATGAGGGCTTGTGGCCATGCGACAGCAGTGGGTGCTGGGCTCCCAGAGGCAAAGCCGGCAGTGGGAAGGGAGACCCCTGCCCAGGTCCTCAAACCCACCTGTCTTTTCCACAGAAATGAGAAACAGAGAGACAGATTCTCTGCCTGCCCTGCAGCCTTCCAACCCAGTGCGATGTTTTGCTTTACTAGCTGAATGGGCAGATTCTTTTCTTTCTTCCTTATGGGCTGAGTGGCTGCCATCTACAAAGTGATGGTCCTTGGACATACCTCCCTGTGGCCATGAGCTCACATCCAGCATGGCTGAGCTCTGCAGAGGAGCATGGCCACGGCGGCCGTGGAGGGGACAGCTGCTTCGGGCCGGTGAGAACTGGAACAGACCTGAGGGAAGGGCCTTACTTCTGTCTCAGGGAGTCCTGGGGGCTCCTGCTCCTGAAGGAATCATCCTGATGTCTCCTGGAAAGGGGAAGCCTTTCCACGTTTAGTCAGAGGGTGACTTGGCTAAAGGCGACCGAGGGAGGTGCTGGCAGGGCAGGGTGGCATCTGAGTGTGACCCAGACACCCTGCACTGTGGATCCACACAGCCCTGGCCTCACATCCCACCCTCCCAGCACGGGACAGCTGGGGACGGCACTCACGGCCACCAGCTCTGCTCTGTCCTCAGATTCCCTGTAGGGAGAAAACGGGCTCAAAGTAATAAACAGAATTTACTTGGTTTCCCTTCTCCCTCACGTGTGAGCAAAAGGCTGGGCTTCCTTCCTGCTTCTCCTCCCAGGGTGAAATCCCCCCAGGAGACTGTTCCCCTGCAGAGCGGGGTTGCCATCTCCCCAGTTTCCCACTGTGGCAGGTGGACAGGACAGTTCAGAGTGGGAAGCCAGGCCCCCACCCTGTGCCCCACGGAGCCAGCCCATCCCCAAAGCATCCAGATGCAAATGGGTCTTTCATTCCCATCGGGCTACAGTTTCTTTTTTTCTTAATTTGACAGAATGAAAAGGAATAGGGTTGATTGGTCCTTCTAACTTTCAATAATGACTCAGAAAAGATAAATATGAAAGACTTCAAATTAATTCTAAGGAGCTTAATTATTTTTTTGCCTGGGATGCATTCTTTCTGAAATGAGTTTCCTGTCTTCTTTATGTTACAGCAGCCCCCTGGCATGGCAAAAGTTTATTTTGGGCTTGGAGAATGAATTTGCAATTAAAAAACTTGCTGTCATCATCATGTGCATCTGCATGGTAGGGGCTCTGCATGAGAGCACAGAGAGCAGAATCAGCCTGATAGTCAGATCAGTCCATCTACTGTTTAAAGTTCCCAAGCCCCAGTGTGGAGGTGAGTGGACAGAGAGCCCGGGGAAGGGCTTCACAGTGACACCCGCACAGCGATGACACGCTGCTTGGTGACACACTGCGCGTGTCTTCCGGACTGCTGAGAAGCAAAGTTCCACGTAGCTCTTCCCAGGCCCAAAGGTAAAAATGCAGGCCCTGATTCCTGTAGCATTCTCATTTATGCAGGAATAAATTCTGGAATATGTAATAGCTTCCCTGAATATTTCCCAAGACAGAATTTCTTAGCCACCTGCACCAGGATTATTGGGCAGAAGAACACCAAAGGTGCCTCCCTGTACACATCTGTACACATGCATATACCTGTACACACCCACACCATGTACATGTACACACATGTATACATGCACATCCCTGTACATACTTATACCCATGTACACACACATGTACACATGCACACACAGGTACACACACCTGTACACACTTATACCCATGTACACACACATGTACACATGTACACACAGGTACACACACACCTGTACACACTTATACTCATGTACACACACGTACACATGCACACACATGAGCACATAAGCATAGCACCGTACACAGCATACATGAACACACGGATGCATGCATGTACACACACACAACCCCTGTATATCTGAACACGTGTGCACACAACATGTACATTTGAATACACATGTACACATATATACACACACTACTGTACACACCCACTATACATCCCTTAACCCCTCACACACGCTCCCTCCTCTTAGGTTGTCCTCATTCCTGATTTGTTTCAACTAGTGCCGAGATTTAGGCCCCATGTGGACTAAATTTGGAGCCAAGTTCAAAATGCTACAACTATAAATTGATTCCCAAATAGGGACCTGCAATTAGGAACAATGAGACATAGAATAATGGCTCCAAATCTAGTTTCTTACAGAAAATAAATGTATTATCTCCTAGGACAGAAAGTCTTTCTAGAGGACCAGTGCTGTGCACTGAGGTAAGACACGACCTTTGGATGAGCAACAGTTCTAAGAGTTGATGAAAACCAGTCTGGCGTTTTTTTCTTTTCTTTTTCATTTTTTGAGTCATGGGTTTGGTGTCATTTCCAGGGCTCTTTATTCTGCCCAGCTCACAGAGTTTTCCTCCCATGTAATCTTCTGAAAGTTCCATGGTTCTATGCTTTACATTGAAATCTATGGTCCATTTTGAATTAATTTGTATATAAGCTGTGAGGTTCAGGTTGTGGGGATGTTGTTCTTTTGCACAGGAATTTCCAATTGCTCCAGCAGTGTGGAACCTTTCTCAGATACGAATTGGCTACGCTTGCATGGAGCTATTTTGAGGTCCATCTTCTGTTCCATTAACCTGTGTTCTGTCCTTCTGCTGAGGCCACCCAGTCTGAATTAATTACAGTAGCTACACGATGAGTCTCCAGGTAAATGGACTCACCACTTTTATCTTCATTTCCAATATTATTCTGTTTTCTAGTTCCTTTGCCTTTCCATACACATTTTAGAGTAAAACTGGATCTATCTATAAAAATATCTTGCTGGGGGGCTTGCAGTGTTAGCCCACGGGGTGCTCTGGCTCACACCGCACGTCTGTGCAGGGTCCGGACCATGCATGAAGCTTTGTCACCACCCCCAACTCGGTCAGGCACGCAGGCAGGCGACTGCATTGTGCTGGCCATTTAAAATATATATATATATATCTTCCTGGGATTTTATAGAAATTGGGTTAAACTAGTAGATCAGTTTAGGGGACAGTTGTCTCCGTGACAATGTTGACGCTTCAGTCCACCGACGTAGTGGTCAACATCTATTCATACCGTTGATTTTCCTAGTCAGCATTTTATAGATTTCAGAGTACAAGTCCTATAGGTGTTTTACTACATTTACACCTCAATTTATCATTGTAAATGATACTTTCCTGTTTAAAATTTCAGTTTCCACCTGGGTATTGCTAGTATGTAGAAATACAATTGATTTTTTCATGTTGACTGTGTGTTCTGGGACATTGATAAACTCAATTATGAGATGTAGGAGATTTTACTTTATTTTTTGAGTAAACAATCATGTCATCTGCAAATAGCACCCATGTTTATAGTTCTTCCAACCTGTCTGGTCTTCATGTTTTGTTGCCTTATTTTGCTCTGGCTAGCACGGCCAGTGCTCTGTTGAACAGGAGTGAGGAAAGAAAGTACCCTGGCCTTGTTCTCACTCTTAGGAGGAAAACGTTCCATTTCACTATTAAGTGTAGTGTTATCTGTAGACTTTTCTTTGTTGGTGGTTTGTTTTTTATAGACGTTCTCCATCAAGTTGGGGAAGCGCCCTTCCATGCCCCGTTTCTGAGAATTTTCATTATGAATGAAACACCCATTACGAGTGGGTTTTGAATTTTGTCAAATACCGTTTCTGCGTCAATTGACAGAATTGTGATTTTTTTCTTTTTTGTGGTCTGTTAATAATGTTTTGTTCCATTGATCAATGTTAAAATACTGAACCAGTCTCAACCCTGGAATAAACCCAGTTGGTCGTGGTATACAATTCTTCTATGTGTTATTGACCTTTGTTAAGAAAGTTATACTAATCGTTATTTTAATACAATTAAGATACTTCCTATACCTCGTGGAGAACCACATGACACAGTGTTGTAACTTTGCTCAAGGTCACAGGGAGAGTCTGCTGTGTCTTCCATGGATTTGCTCCTTCTGCCTTTTTTCCTGGTGGCACGTGAGCCCTTCCTTTACCATCCCTTTCTCTCTAGAGATTTTCCAAGCCGCACTTTCAGGACAGGTCTACAAGTGACAATGCGCTTTCATTTCTTTCATCTGAGAGTGCCTGGACTCCCCCTCTGTCTCTGGAGGGTGTTTTCCCTGGACATAGAATTCCAGATTGACAGTTCTTTTCTTTCAGTACTTGCAAACCATTATGTTGGTTCTTCCTGGTCACCGTGGTTTCTGATGAGAAGTTTGCTGCCATTAGAATGGCTTTCCCCCATAGGTAATTTTGTCATATTCTTTGTCTGCCTTTCATGTTTTTTTTCTTTGTCTTTAATTTTCAGAAATATGACTCTTGCCTGGGTGTGGCATAGACTGGGAGGTGAGTGGGTTGCTTAAGCTCAGGAGTTTGGGACCAGCGTGAGTGAAAAATGAGACCTCGTCTGTACTAGAAAATAGAAAAACTAGGTGGGTGCTGTGGCATGTGCCTGTAGTCCCAGAAACTTGTGAGGCTGAGGCAAGAAAATCGCTTGAGCCCAAGAGTTGGAGGTTGCTGTGAGCTGTGATGATGCCACAGACTCTACCCAGGGTGACACAGTGAGACTCTGTCTCAAAAAAAAAAAAATCGACTATGATGTATGCTGGTGTACAGCTCTCAGGATCTATCTTGCTGTGATTTGATCAGCTTATTACATCTGGATGTTTGTGTGTTTTGCCAAATACAGGAAACTTCCAGCCATTATTTCTTTGAATATCTCCAGCCCCAACTTCTTTCTTCTCTACTTCAGAGCACCGGTGACAGAGGTGTTAAATTCCACGTTGCAGGCCCCACGTCCCGGACTCTCTCCTTCTTTTTTGAGTCTATTTGTCTGTTGCTGAGACTAACTTTTGTTGCTCTGTGTTGAGTCCACTGATTCTCCCCCGTCCTCTTCCTCTGCCGTTGGACCCTTGAGGATTTTTATTTCAGTTATTTTATTTCAGTGCTAAAATTTCCATTTCCTGTCCTGAAAGTTTCCATTCTGAACTTTTCTATTTCTTTGCAGAGACTTTATATATTTTTCATTTGTGTTTCAGACATTCAAAATTGCTCTTGGAAGCACTACTAGGATGACTTCCTTAAAATCTTTTTCAGATAGATTTAACATCTGTGAAATCTTAATGTTGGCAGCTGTCAATAATTTCTGTCTCATTCAAGTTGAGATCTTAATGGTCCTTGGCTTAATGAGTGATATTCTGTTGAAAGCTGGACATTTTGGATATTCTGTTATGGGATTTGAATTTCACTTCAGTCTCGTGTGTTAGTAGGCCTCCTCTAAAATATCTCAGGTGGAGGAAGGTGGGTGCTGCCTCCTCGCTGGGAGGAAGTCTGGGGTCTCCACCTGCCCCCCGTGAAGCCCAGTTTGGGGGACTCCTCATCACCGCTGTTTGGGGGTTGGAGTTCATGCTCCTGCTCAGGCTCCACTGATACCACCCAGTTGGCAGGATGAGGAGGGAAGAGTCTGCAGATGGCAGGTGGCCTGGATTCCACTGAGTGGGGGGAAAAGTCCCGACTTACGCTAGACCTTCTCCAATACTGCCCCACTGGGAGGGAGTTCTCATTACCATTGGGTGGGAACAGGATGGGGGCAGCATTATCCATTGGCACTAGGGGATGGGGAAGTAGAGGTTTCCTTACTGAGCCGTTCGTGACACCATCCACTAGTGGAGTAGAGGGAAGGGTCAGGACACCTTGTTACAACCTCATGTACCATGGTCTCCTGAGAGATGCAATCAATGGGATAGGTAGATAGAGTCATAGATGTAAATAGATAGAGAGAGAGATAGGAAAATGGATGGATGGATAGGTGTGAGTAGGTAGGTGGATGGATGGATGGATGGATGGATGGATGGATAGATAGATGAGGGTATTTATTAGAGAAATTGGCTCATGTGATTATAGTGGATAAGAAGTCCCACAACAATCTGTCTGTAGCCTGGAGAGCCTGGGACGCCAGTAGTGTGGAGTGGCCCAAGTAAAAAGCCCTCAGGACAGGTAGAGCCGGGGTATAAATTTAGTCTAAGACCCAGAGGGTCTGGAGCTCTCTGTCCCAGAGCAGGGAAGATGGTGCTGCAGCTCCAGTCTAGTGTGAGCAAGTGAGATCTGCCTCTGCCTGCTGCTCTGTCCGGGCCTCAGCCAGCTGGATGGCTCTTGCCTATCTGGGGGAGGGTGGGTTCACCTCTCTCGGTCCACTGATTCAAATGCCAGTCTCTTCTGGAAACACTGTGAAAGACACACCCAGAAATGGTGCTTTACAAACCTTCTAAGTATTTCTTAATGCAGTCAAGTTGACAACTAAAATCACTCATCACTCTCAGCAAGAGCGGGAATGTAAGCTCTTCTGGGCCCCCCAGTGCACTGGAACCACAGCTCTCCCACGGTGTCTGCTCAGTACAGCAGTAATTGTCTGCATGTGTTCTGTCCTGCCGGGTGACCTGGTCACAGGGAGCAGGCCCTCACCCGGCGTCCTATCTTACCAGGTGACCTGGTCACAGGGAGCAGGCTCTCTCCGGACCTCCTGTCCTGCTAGGTGACCTGGTCACAGGGAGCAGGCCCTCTCCCGACCTCCTGTCCTGCTGGGTGACCTGGTCACAGGGAGCAGGCCCTCACCCAGCATCCTGTCCTGCCGGGTGACCTGGTCACAGGGAGCAGGCCTTCACTCAGATATTTTTTGTCCATGCCTGTTGGTGCTTTGAGCTGTTGGCTTCTCAGGTACTGAGTCTGGGGTCTCCGAGGCCAAAGAAAAACCCAGCGAACTCACCGCTGCGTTGCTTTGTTGGTCCTGAGGTCCCTGGTCCGTCTTTATTCTCTTCATCTTTTTTTTCTTTCCTTTTTTTTTTTAGTAAACAAATATGTGTGTGTACATACACACATACATAAACACATATATACACACACACTATAGATATGTGTACATATAATTCAAAAATATTAAAGGAATACACTTGTTTTTTGATACCTGGCTTGAATCAGGGCTGCCAATGTGCCCACGGCCAGAATACTGTTGGTTGTACCCCCTCAGGGTGTTGCCCCCTCAGTTCTGGTCTGCAGGGGGAGCCCCTCCTTTCTGGAGAGAGTTATCTCTCCAGAACTTTCTTCTCCCTGAGCAGTGCTCTGCCGACTCCTCCTGGCCCATCCCTTTGATTCCTGGAGTCATCGGAGCTGTGTCCTCTTGGCATGTCAGCGTGAAACTCTGGGTAGGACGCTTTGGCAGTCATAGGCTCACCTGGTTCATTTCTGTCTGAAATCACTGTCCTATGCTGCCCAGTGCTTGATGTCTTAAAAACCATTGTTTCACACAGTTATTATTATTATTGTCATATACGGGTAGTTTAGTCTGGCCCGTGCTCCTCCATCCCACTCATCCCTAGAAGTTCCTTGTTCATTTATTCTGCTGCTCTGAGCCCCCACCACCGCCACGCCATGCCCAGGTAATCAATGGAAGCAATCCTAGAGTCTTGTTGGCCTTGCAAGTTAGTAATACTTCTTTCAGAAGCTCAAAGAAACCCACCTTTGAGAATCATTTTCAAAAAGGCGCAGTTAAGGTGGGGTGGGGTGGGATGCCTCAAGTCACAGCAACAGCACGGGCAGAGCAAGGGTCTGGATTTTGCCTAATCCAGCTTCCAATTTTTTGGCCTAATAACAACAGCAATAGGGTCTTGAAATCTCACAGAAAGCTCCAGGATAGCAGTTCTGGGGAGAAATCCTGTTACCATAGGGATAAGAACTGGGGTGGATTCATTGAGACCTGGCGTCCCGTCCTCTGCCGCTCTGATCCTCCGAGCCCTCTGCCTGCACCTGCTGGAGCCAGAGCTCTTTCATCCTCTGCTCTGAAGCACTGGGTGGGTCCTGCTGCCCAACACCACTCTGATCTCAGTGCAGGCCTTTAATGTCCTTGTCAACCTACCTCTCCATTGTCATCTTCAAATGCTTTCTCCAAGTCCCCTGGGACGTCTTTATTCCTGTCTTCCCCACTGAAGTCCTCTCAGCTCCCCAGTAAGGATGCCGTCCCCCACCCTCCCCCACTCTGCACAGCACCCTAGGGTGCCAGAGCATGGATTGCTGTCCCTCCTCTGCAGGCAGGGAAGTGAATCTGTCAGCAAACTCAGGTTCTGCAGAGGGAAGTACAGACCCGGGAACAGTTCTGGGGGAGGGACATGCAGATTGGTCAGCGAGCTAGGCTCGGGGGTCTGCTGGGGGCTCAAGGTGACACTGGAAGGCACCCCCTGCCTGTCCCAGCTCACCTCGCCCATGGGAGGTTGGCCTGGTGAGTTCTTCACAGAGGGGAAGCTTTCCTCTGACAAAACCTCAGGCCACAGGAGAGTCATTGTGCTGGGGGAGACTTGGCAAAAGGAAAGAGGCTGTCCTCTGAGTGGTGACTGAAGGGCCTGGGCACCCACGGCAGCGAGGGCCAAGCAGTGCTGGAGACGTGTAGGTAGGACACGCTCCTGACTTCTGGCCCTGAGAGCCGGCCTGGCTGTCAACCTCGGAATCCAGGAAACTTCTGCAGCTGACCAGAGGCCAAAGGAGCCAGAGGCCGGCTCAGGCTGCCTCTCAGCTGCTAGTGACAGCCGTGCTGACAACAGTGATGATAATTCAGCCGGATGGGACTTTGTCCCGAGGAAGCGCTTTCTTAGATGTTATTTCATTTCATTTCATCCACTGACGGTCGTCTAGCCCTCATTTTATTAAAAAAAAAATTGTGACAGTCTCAGTCTGTCACCCAGGCTAGAGTCCTACGGCATCAGCCTAGCCCGCAGCAATCTCAGACTCCTGGGCTCATGAGACTCTCCTGCCTGGGCCTCCCAAGTAGCTGTGACTACAGGTGTGCACCACCACACCCAGCTAATTTCTGTGTTTTATGTAGACAGGATCTCACTCTTGCTCAGGCTAGTCTAGCTCCTGAGTTCAAAGGATCCTCCTGCCTCAACCTCCCAGAGTGCTAGAATTATAGGTATGAGCCACTGGGCCTGGCCTCATGTCTTGAAATTTTAATTTGACTGATTATATTATACATGCTTACATACTCACATTTAAACTTTACAAAGATGTATAGAAGCACACTGGGGGGGGTGTTGTTTTCTTTGTTGCCCCCCCCATCATTCCCCCTCTAGTCTTTCTGCACAGCTCTTATTCCTACTTGCATGTTTGTATATACACATACACATACACACACGTACACACATGTGCACACATGCAAATACGTGCACTCACATGCACATACACGTGTACACATGCGCACGCACACACACACCACACGTGCACACACTTACTCCCCTACACACACACACATATATCCACACACATCCACTGGTGTGCATGCGTGCCACAGGTCTGTGAGTACATGCACACTTGCACAGTGCCTGTATATGGAAGTACACGTATACATAGAGAAGCCCAAACATAAATGACACTTTATAGTTTGTCAACACACCTTTCTGCATCTCACTTTCCGAGCTCAGCAGCGACCCCCGCACACACACCGCCCCATCCCTGGGCAGAGCTGGGGTTTGCTCTTCTGAACGGCTGCTCAGGGCACCCAGTGGGGTCTGCACAAAGCTATTTATCTGCAAGTCCATGTCTCAGCCCCTCAATAGCTGTTGAGTGTG